>CAJVRC010000839.1:469393-490361 GCA_911456345.1 Penicillium egyptiacum
GTTCTGACAGATGCCGCGTGCTCATGATGGCGCACAGTCTAGCCGCTCATCAAGTGGACACCCCATCTCCCTAAAACGGACATCAAGCCCCATGATGCAGAAGACTCGTCTTTGCCTCCTTACTTGCGCCATGGTCAAACAGTTGCCAATACATCCACAAGATGTCGAGAGGTGAAATATGGCAAATGATTGGGTCATCCGTGAGGCGCAGCAATGGCCTCTCCACAATGAGAAAACCCAATTTGACCGCAACGCCCTCGCATTGGATGACTGCACTTGGCGTAGCGCTCTTCAACACCGCTGATCCCAGAATTTAGCTATGCAGGTAGCGTGGATGTGAACAACGAGTTGAGAAAAAGAAGCCTGGCGCTTACATTCTTCAGCTTTCGTGCCTGTGAACTTCGCCTTCTTTAACATACATCATACACGGAGCTTTGTAGCCCCTGTTCGAACTGACAAAGCTTACCGCTTGCAACCCTGGGAAAGGGGGCTGTGTCAGTTCCCGGGGTAATAAATGGGACATCCACCACTTCAATATGGATTATATTTTTATTTATTACTTTTCGCGCTCCAATTTCTCATTTGGATATAATATATCCCTCTTATACATACTTGGCATTCTTTGCACAAACACTCGTTGCAAATTACCAGAAAATTCAACTAAATCCTCGGCGTCTCTGGGCATCCGTCCTTGGAAGTACACAGCCCCGTTGAGAGGGGAAAACATAACAAGGTCTCGTCACCCCCACGAGAATTTCTTGACATCAGCGAGTATTACATGAACTTCATGACCTGCTTTTACATTTGATTCGCATATTCTCATCGGAAGAACTCCGTGCGGTTCGCACTATGTCTTCTTCAAACAACGATTCCTCCCATCAGGGCTCGCTATTGAGTCCTGTTATAGTGACAGACTTTTCGGGCAGAGAGGTTGGTCACCCAAGCCATCCTATAAACGCCTGGACTCTTTGGCTAATTATCCCATTTCATTTTTTTTTTCTTCACAGCGATCTATGTCTACAGCCTCTTCAGCGTGGTCGGGTCCTACAGATCTAAATCACAGCCCAACTTCTCCTGTCTCACCAGATATGGCGTGGAATCAGCCAGACCCAGGCCGGTTGATGGTTCAAAATGCCTCGCATCGACCGTCACAGTCGATTGATGGCGATACATTGCGTCCGCGGGCGGACTCATTCGCTTCTTCTGCTGATACTGTAGTTCGCTCGCGCGCGAATTCCGAAGTAGACCCGACTTCCAAAGGTGTCTATGACGATGTATCGCTGTCAGAAGCTTTGAAACCGGATCCGAGGAATGAAACTGATTTCCAAGTGGAAGATAATCGGTTTGCGTTTTCCCCGGGTCAACTAAACAAAATGCAGAACCCGAAGTCCTTGGCTGCTTTCCATGCTCTTGGTGGCTTGCAGGGTCTGGAGCGCGGTCTGCGAACAGACCTAAATGCCGGTTTGTCAATAGATGAAGGGCGTCTAGAGGGCAATGTCGAGTTCAAGGATGTGACACCTTCGCAAGACACATCTGCAGGAACATCTCCATCAAAACCTGTCACTTCGGCCCCGGCGCCGGTGTCATCTGGTAGTGGCTCACCCTTCGAAGACCGCATTCGTGTCTTCAGTCGGAACAAACTACCCGCTCGGAAATCGACCGGGTTCTTGAAATTATTTTGGGCTGCATATAACGACAAGATTATTATATTATTGACTATCGCCGCTGTGGTCTCACTATCCCTCGGGATATACGAGACCGTGGACGAAGGTACGGGCGTCGACTGGGTGGAAGGAGTTGCCATCTGCGTGGCAATTTTGATTGTCACGATTGTCACAGCTGTCAACGATTGGCAAAAAGAGAGACAATTTGCCAAACTCAACAAACGGGCGAGTCTTCCCCTACCAATCCAGAAAGTGAGCACAGCTAACATCCCAATAGAACGATGACCGGGAAGTCAAAGTCACCCGCTCAGGCAAAACTGACATGGTTTCGGTCTACGATATCATGGTTGGCGACATCCTCCATCTCGAGGCTGGCGATTCAATCCCCGCAGATGGCATTCTAGTCTCAGGCTACGGCGTGAAGTGCGACGAGTCTTCCGCTACCGGCGAGTCGGATCAAATGAAAAAGACCCACGGCCATGAGGTCTGGCAGCAAATCGTTGACGGCAAGGCAACGAAGAAACTCGACCCGTTCCTGATCTCCGGCAGCAAGGTCCTTGAAGGTGTGGGAACTTATGTCGTCACCAGTGTTGGGCCCTATTCTACCTACGGACGGATCTTGCTGTCGTTGCAGACTCCTAACGACCCAACGCCGCTTCAGGTCAAGTTGGGTAAGCTGGCGGATTGGATTGGATATCTGGGTACAGCGTGAGTTGACTACACCTACTTTTTTTTTAATGTACGGGTTACTGATGATAATTGACAGAGCTGCTGGTATTCTGTTCTTCGTTTTGCTCTTCCGATTTGTAGCCGATCTTCCTAATCACCCGGACAAGACTGGAGCTATGAAAGGCAAAGAGTTTGTGGATATTCTTATTGTTGCTGTCACGGTTATTGTTGTCGCTATTCCAGGTAAGCGCCAATGTTTCGCCGAATTATTCGAACTCTACTGACATCCATGTTCTTTGCTAGAGGGCCTTCCATTGGCAGTAACTCTGGCTTTGGCCTTCGCTACCACACGAATGGTCAAGGAGAACAACCTCGTCCGTGTCCTTCGCGCATGCGAGACAATGGGCAATGCCACAGTCATCTGTTCTGATAAAACAGGTACATTGACACAGAATAAAATGACTGTTGTGGCCGGAACCTGGGGCTCGGATCAGGACTTCAGCCAGAGAACCGAAGATGCAGATGTGGAGGGTTCAATGACTATTTCGGCAGTCTCCCAGAAATTGTCGGCTCCTATCAAAGACTTGATCATCAAGAGCATCGCTTTGAACTCGACTGCCTTTGAGCAGGAAAAAGACGGCTCCATTGATTTCGTCGGCAGTAAGACTGAGGTTGCGATGCTTCAGTTGGCCCGGGATTATATGGGTATGGATCTTGTCTCGGAGCGTGGCTCCGCTGAAATCGTCCAATTGATTCCCTTCGACTCCGCCAGGAAGTGCATGGGTGTTGTTTACCGTATTCCTGGTGTTGGGTACCGACTGCTTGTCAAGGGAGCGTCCGAGTTGATGGTCGGCGCCTGCACAACAAAAATCATCAACATTGATACTTCCAAAGAAAGGCCTGATGTGGAGCAGCTTTCTGAGACACAGAAGAAGAGCCTCTTGGAGATCATCGACAATTATGCTCACAAGTCTCTGCGAACGATTGGCATGGTCTACAAGGACTTCGGAACCTGGCCCCCAACAGAAGCCAAACATTCTGAAGATTCTTCGGCGAACTTCGAGGATTTCTTCCATGGTATGACCTGGGTCGGAGTCGTGGGTATCCAAGATCCTCTTCGCCCCGAAGTTCCATCAGCCATTCGCAAATGCCACTCGGCAGGCGTTCAGGTCAAGATGGTGACTGGTGACAATATTGCCACTGCCACCGCTATTGCATCCTCTTGCGGAATCAAGACGGAAAATGGTTTAGTCATGGAAGGTCCCAAGTTCCGCCAACTCACAAACGCCGAGATGGATGAAGTGGTTCCGCGCCTGCAGGTACTGGCACGATCATCCCCCGAGGACAAGCGAATCTTGGTCGAACGGCTCAAGATCCTTGGTGAAACGGTTGCTGTAACAGGCGATGGTACCAATGACGGTCCGGCTTTGCGGACTGCAGATGTCGGCTTCTCCATGGGTATTGCTGGTACTGAGGTCGCGAAGGAGGCAAGTTCGATTATCCTTCTGGATGATAACTTCAAGTCCATTATCACAGCGATATCTTGGGGACGAGCTGTCAATGACGCTGTTGCCAAATTTTTGCAATTCCAGATCACGGTCAATATCACAGCCGTGATCCTTACCTTCGTGTCATCTGTGTACAGCAGTGATAACACCAGTGTTTTGACAGCTGTGCAACTCCTCTGGGTGAACCTGATTATGGACACCTTCGCCGCTCTTGCCCTGTAGGTTGTCCTCTTCGTGCTTTTATATCTTGCTTAGACTTTTTGCTAACTTTTTTGGGAAAACAGAGCCACGGATGCCCCGACTGAGAAGATTCTCGACCGCAAGCCTGTTCCCAAACACGTCTCCCTTTTCACATTGACCATGTGGAAGATGATCCTCGGTCAAGCAGTGTATCAGCTCGCCATCACCTTCATGCTCTATTTCGCAGGCGACAAGCTCCTCAGCGCCCATCTCAGCTCCGAACCCGAGATGCGCACGAAGCAGCTCTCGACCGTGGTGTTCAACACGTTCGTGTGGATGCAGATCTTCAACGAATTCAACAACCGTCGCCTCGACAACAAATTCAATATCTTCGAAGGCATGTTCCGGAACTACTGGTTCCTAGGGATCAACGCCGTCATGGTCGGCGGTCAAGTCATGATCGTCTACGTGGGCGGCCAGGCATTCGGCGTGACTCGCTTGAGTGGCATCCTCTGGGGTGTGTGTATCATCTGTGCTATTGCCTGCTTGCCCTGGGCTATCGTTCTCCGAATTATCCCCGACTACCATTTCGGACTTGTTTTCAATGCCGTTGTTGGCGGTATGGCTGTTGTTTTGCGCCCGATTGCTAAGGGGTGCAAGGCAATTGGTCGTGGTATCAGGTCTTTCTTTAGGCCTGTGAAGCGTTTCACTGGCCGTGTTGTCAAGAAGCAGAGCTCGGACGATGAAGCCGAGTTTAATCCGCAGCCCACAAAGTCTGATGATCCTGAACAAGCTCCTGAGAAACTCGAGAGCAAGCCAGAGCCCTCTCCTGAACCTCCCACCACGCCTCCTCCTGTCGTGGTACCCCCTATCACAATTACGACCTCTCCTTAGTTTGTCATTTAGCGTTGGTGTTATTAGCATTTGGCTGGCTGTTTGATATTTTATTGTGCTATTTGTATATAAAGCATCAGGTTCGATAGATATGTGTATAGTTAAATACTACCAAAAACCGAGACTCCTGCATTAATTATGAAACTTACTTCTCTCTACACGGAAAAAGTTCTGCAACTCAGTAGCACTATTTACTCAGAATACTCAGTAACCTTGGAATATAGCAGAGTCTCCAGGCAACTGGGTTTAAGATACTGTGTTTCCGCCTCAGGCCACAACACCCCGTGTCCAGCTCCATCTCCCGTGGACTCCCCAATTGACTCCGCGTTGCCCTGTCGACTCACCTTGTCACCTATCTGTGATCGGATAATCTGATCCCTGTCTCTCTCAAAGGCACTTTGATATTTTATTGTATCCCCATTGGATCCCAACTTGGAGAGGCTCCCACGTCACTAGTAATCTCCCCGCTTCCGCCCACCGCACCGATATACCAAACAGACCAACAGGCAGCTCCTCACAAGGCTTCCTCAATACAAACCCATTCGACTGGATTGGCAAACGACTTGATCGAGAACTATTTCTACTCTATCTCCGCCCTCAACCAAACCCCAACCGCTACCATGTCGCAAATCAACTACCGCACCATCAACATTGACGCCCTGGACCCCGAATCCTCGGCCAACTTCCCCATGGAGTCTCTCCTGCCTGCCACACTCCCCCAAGCTGCAAGCGCCAGTGACGCCGCCAATGCCGCGACACAAGTGCGCCAGATGCTGCGCGGCGGTGACCCGGAGGGCGCCCTGCGGACTGTCCTTGACACGGCGCCGCTGGGCGGCGATGACCGCGCCAAGGAGGTGCATCTTGCTACCGTCATCGATGTGTTGCAGGGTATCCGGCAGGGTGAGATGACCCGCATCCTGGAGGGCGTGTGCAGCGGGGATGGCGGGGCTGAGCGGGCGGATTGCTTGATGAAATACCTGTACGTGAAACTACTGTGTTTCGGTTTCCAGGAGAGGAACTGTCTGATGGAAGTGCGTGGATTTGATTGCTTATCTATTGATTACAGGTACAAGGGAATGTCCTCGGCTGCTCCCGGTAGCGGTACCCAGACGCCAAAGAAGCCGGTTTCGCCCCAGGACACGGGCTTCTCGCAGATCCAGGCTCGCAACTTGGGTGAAGGTGGTGGTGGTCAGCAGATGAGCGTTTTGCTGAGCTGGCACGAGAGGCTGGTGGAGATTGCTGGTACTGGGTCGATTGTGCGGGTCATGACTGATCGTAGGACGGTTTGAGCGGAGAAAACAGCATCGGATGGAGGTTCGTTTCTTATGATTTACATTTGACTGTGTTTTTGTTCTCGTCTTCTTGGTAGAGGCTTGCATTCCATACATCTCTGTTGATGATATTTCGCCAGTGTCGCTTTAAGCGTAGTTTTACATTATTATACTGTGACAAAATGTTGGGCTCTTTTCTTTGCCCTCTTGTTTCCATTCTTCATGGTTTACTAAAGTCACCTCCCTCAAGGATATCCTTGAGGTTAACATCGCCGCTGCCGCGCTGCAACGGCTGCGACTGGCCCTCGCCTTCCTTCCATCCAATCATATAGATCAACCGGAACGTGGCCGGGATACCACGCGCACCTTCCTCCATATGCAGGGAACGATATATAGCCTCATTAGCCAGCAGGACATCCCGCGACAGCGGTGCCGAGTCACGGTTCATGATTGCGTTACCCTCGCCCATCGCCTGCAAATCTTGCATGAGCGCAAATGTATCCGGGAACTCGACCACAATATCTTCAACATCAACAGTAAGCATCTTGAACCCAGTGCGGGTCAGCAAGCTCCCGACATCCTTGACATCCGCCAGAGGCGACACATGCGGACTCACACCACCGCGCCGCTCCATATCAGCCAACTGCAGCGACCCGCGCAGCTCGTACAACGTATCGCCACCAAACATCGCCGCGATAAACGGCGCATCGGGCTTCAGTATTTTGTTCACCTGTTCCAGGAGCGCGGGCAGGTCGTTGATCCAGTGGATCGAGAGCGACGACAGCACGGCGTCGAAGCTGTTCGGTGCGTACGGCAACGTCTCCAGGTCCGGAATCACGTCCCGTTGGATGTCAATCTCCTTGTTAAACTGCTCATTCTCGTCGCGGTGGAGTAGCGCGCGCGATGTCTCCACGCATGTCAGCTTCGAGATCTTGTTTGATAGTGGTGGTGTGATGGTTCCTTCCGGCATGACTGAGTCGATATTGGGGGATGTGAGAGCTCGGGCGATGTTGCAGCTGTTTGCGCCTAGGTCTAGGACATTTGGGAAATCACGTTTAATGTCCTATTCATGGTGATAGAAGCTATTGTCAGTGGATGTGTCTTGTTTCCTACTTCTGCGCTTCTTTTCCCGCGTTTGTTTCGTTGAGTGGCTTACCAGTAAGCGCTCACATAACCGCATTGCTACTTCATCTTTCAGGTAGTCGACTTTCCGACTCTCTTCGACATTCCGAGCTGCCCGATCTTTTTGGAGGTGCTTGACTTTGCGGTTGAAGACCTCAAGCATTGGGTTACCAGGCGTCTGGCTGGCATATTTTCGAACAGTAGTTGTTGGAGCAAAGCATCGCCTTGAGGGGCTGGCACGAAACGTTCGTAGAGGTATCATTGCGGCATGTAGAATAGATATGGAGGATTCTAAACCCTCAAGCATGCAGGTCTATGGTTTTGCGGCGATAGCGGGCAGAAAATGGCGGGATCTGACGTCGATTGTTGATGCGGAAGAGCTCCCTCTCCGCAGACCGTGGCTTTGTGCAATTGGTATTTTCGAAGCACTTGGCCTGGTGCCATTCATACTCCCTGATTGCATATTGTGCATAGTACATTGAGCGTGACAGGACCATTGCAACCGCTGCGCGAGTAAGTCCTCACCCGCCAACACGCTCCTCTCAGGGTTTCTGATTTGGCGCAACAGGGTTGGGACCCTGAATATTAAGATATTTTACCCGAAAAGACAAGCCATCTGATAGCTACGGAATTTGCTATCTGTTTACCTGTTTACTCCATCACGCTATACAGCTCTCGAACCCCCACAGGGACGAAGCATGATTTGATCCAAGTACACGCCTCGAAAGATACCACACACCATCTCGCTCGCTAGCCAACGTCAATATCAAGATGTCGCGTCCTTTCCCGTATACCTACATATCATGCCCCTGCGCCGACACCCCAGTCCCCGATCCAGCTAAGAAGCGGAGGTCGAGGGAGTCCCCGCAGAAGTCGCCGCAGAAACAACCACCCGAGCGGGCAAACCCAGACCAAGACAAGAAATTGTCAACAAAAGAAGAACAACAAGGAGAGGACGAGGATGAAGAGCAAACTTTTGATCCGCGCTCTCCACGGTCCAATTTCTCGCTGTATCCGCCTGAACAGCTTCTCTACTGCGAGGAGTGCCACCAGATCAAATGCCCCCGATGTATTACAGAGGAGATTGTGAGCTGGTACTGTCCTAGCTGCTTGTTCGAAACGCCGAGCAGTATGGTACGGAGCGATGGTAATCGGTATGTACTAGAGGATGTGAAGAGTTCTGTTCGAGTATCTACTAACACGCGCGTATCTATAGATGTGGCCGAAATTGCTTCAATTGTCCTGTCTGCACGGCTCCGCTGGCTGTGAGTACCATTGAGAATGCTGCAGGGAACGGGCCTCAACAGGGCCCGTGGGTGTTGTCTTGCGGATACTGTCTTTGGACGACGCTAGACATCGGTATCAAATTTGACAAGCCGACAAATATTCGCAGTCAGCTGCAAAAGATGACAGATTCAACTCCCCCGGCTGCTCTCAACCGCTCGAGGCAAGCTTCTCGCACTTTTGGAGATCTGAAACATCCGTTGTCCAGTTACGCCTCGATCGACGAGCAATCCAATGCGCGCGAGCGCGATGGAGAGCAGGCTGCACCAAAAGAAGACCTGGCTGCACCTCCAATGGGCACAGATGCCCGATTCGCGGCCCTGAAAGCCTTCTACCGTACACAGATCGCTGAGACATCAAACTCGCCCAATGATCATCTTAGCTCAGAATTTGGGTTCTCTTCGCCCGGCGCCCTAAACCGGCTCATGTCTCTCTACACATCCTCGTCGCGTCTAAGCGGGCTATATGGCGGCAGCAAGAAGCCCAAATCCAAGCCGCCTGTTATGCGCGAAGCTCTGACAGCAAGCGAGGGCCTTAAGATCGCCCCAGAAAACAACGAGACGGACATGATTGCACGACTTCAGTCTCCAGAATGTGGCTGGGATGGCATGGCGTCCATAGACCAGCGCGGAACCCAATCACCGGACGCCCGCTTCGTCGACGATCTCCTCCCACTCCCAGTCCTCCTCCGCACCAAGCGAGCTAAGCGCTGCAAGTCCTGCAAGCACATCCTCGTGAAGCCCGAGAGCAAGCCGCAATCTACTCGCTTCCGTATCCGCCTCATTGCCCTCAGCTACATCCCCCTCCCAACCCTCCGCCCTCTAGCCCCTTCTCCCTCATCAACCCTCCCGGCCATGGCCGCAACTTCTGACCTCAACTCCCTCCCACCTCTGCGCCCAATCCACGTCCTTCTTACTCTAAGGAACCACATGTTTGACCCCGTCCGCATCACCCTCGCCACGCCCCCGGTAACCCCAGGTCGCGTCGCAACCAAAGTCACAGTTCTCTCTCCGCAGTTCGAGATTGGCGCGAACAGCGATGTCTGGGATGAAGCACTGCAGGGCGCCTCTGCGCCTGTAACGAGTGACTCTCGCTCCGCCGCTCTGCGCGGAGTCCCTGAGGCAGGCAAGGTGTGGGATAAGGGTCGGAACTGGACGACCGTCGTGTTGGAGGTTGTCCCTGGTACGTTGCCAGGGAGTAGTGCGGAAGGCGGCGATGGCAATCCCAATACCGAGATTAATGATGAGGATGTCTTGGCGGTCGCGGCTTCCAGGCAGGATGAGGATGTGCTTGAGATTCCGGTCTTTGTGCATATGGACTGGGATGCGGATGCGCAGCTTGATCAGCAGAATGTCGGGAAGGGCTCTAAGCCTGATGATAAGGTTACCAGGGAGTTGGCTTATTGGATGGTGCTTGGTGTGGGCAGGATTCAGCCTTCCTTGTAGATAAATAGGGGATGTCATCGTGTTGTTCATATTCGCGTCGACTGGTTTGCGTTCTATACCTTTCATACCCCGAGCGTACTTGTTTTTTCCCGTCCATAGAAGCATCTACATAGTGTTCATTGTCCAGTGAGCTCTTGATTTGATACCGCCAAGTAAATATAATGGCAGAATATGAGTTACTTGACTTAACCACGGTGATATATTCAAGAATTATATCTGGATGTCCACGGGCAATCAATCCTATAATCTACAACAGGCTAGATCCCAATCCCAACCAGGCGAAACCATCTAAAGAGGAAGCAATGGAAGTCGGAATTGTTGAATTGGAATACTATTGGATATTCCATCCCACCCTCATTAGATCGGGAGGTAGAGAGAACTCAACTCCATCGCCTCACCCAGAGCTCACACCGGATACAAAAACCAATGCAACCAGTGACTGGGGGCAAAAAAAGAAAAGAGAAAAAACCGTCAATGCATTTTTATGGAGATCATCTCTTTGGAACCCATCAATGGCGTTGAATCTAGCAACAATTCAAAACTAGAAACAATGCCCATTCTCCCACGCATCAGCCGAGCACATTCCAAGCCCCTAGCCCCGAAAAAAGTCAAAGTGAACAAAGAACTCTAAATATGCATTTAGAACTCAGCGCCGCTCTGGGGGAACTCGAAGGCAACGGAGCGGCCGGTGAGGCGACGGTAGACCTCGCCGTAGGCATCGAGGCGGTGGTCGACACCACCACGCTCCTTCTCGTCGAGGATGACCTTGAGGGTCTTGGAGCCGTCCTCCTTGGTGCGGGTGCGCTTGCCGACAATCTCGACGGGGTAGACAAGGTCGGAGAGGATGGAGTCGTGGACAGCGGTCAGAGTGCGCGAGCGGGGGCGCTTCTGGGTCAGCTTGGTGCGGGAAGTGGCGGAGCGCTTGGGGCGGGGCAGGATGCGGCGCTGGGCCACGAAGAGGACGTGGCGGTCGGAGAACTTCTTCTCGAGCTCGCGGGTCAGACTGGAGTTGGTGTTAGTTTTGGGTTGTTCTTTGTTTTTCGAGGGCTTCTTTTTTTGGTTGGCCCATTGGTGTTGGAAGGGCTGATGGTTGCTTACCGTTGCTGAATCTTGTGGAAGTTGGCCAGGAGGGGGACGGGGACGAAGACAATGATGGCCTTCTTGCCGTGGCCGACCTCAACCTAGATAGCGAGAATAATGTCAGAGCGTTGTCCGGTTGAAAAGGTCGTGCACACAGAAACAGAATTCCTCCTGGAACGGCGTCTTGCTCTGCGAATCTTCATATCCATTTTCCGGTCGCCTCCTGTGCTGATGGTTCCCCTTCATGTGGATGACTTTTGGTGTTGGTGGATATGAATTGAAATCAATGCACAAATCCAACCAATATACCCCGGAGCATCGAAATCCCTCGAAAAATTCACAGACGCCATTCCAGAACGGTTCAATTCGCATGTCCGGAGCCTCGGACAACAATTCTTACCTCGCGGGCAGAGACGAACTGCAGGGGACGAAGGCTGGCCTTCAGGTCCTGTGTGTTGCTCTCGAGGTCGAAGAGAGCGCCGGCGATCGCGGTCTCCAGCTCGGAGGGGTTCTGCCGGGACGGCGAGTTGGGGGCGATCTTGTTGATGGCAGCCATTATTGCGAGCGACGGGGTGCTGCGGGAAGTGCTGGTGGTGATGTCGACGGAGGGGAGGTTCGCAGATTGAATCGAATGGGAATTTGCTGTGGGATCGGCGCATTCGCTTAGGGTGCGCTATTTCCTGTTAGGGATTAGCGTGGCCGTCTTAGGGCTCGTTACTGATTGGTGGATTGCCGCTGAAGGGATCCACCATCCGACTCGCCTTGGTTGGCAACTACCCCAGGACCTCTTAGTGGCCATTTTGTTCTACTCTTCACTATTATTAATGCCAATCTCCTAAAATTTACACTCTAATCACATTGTTGAAACGGGGTGCCTCTCGGGGAATAGCACACTATGGACTATAAGAGCACACGGAGTGTCCGTTGGAGCCGGAACAAGCAAGAAATCAAAAAAAGAGCAAGAGAGACGCCTGTATCCATGGAAATAATTTGCAAGAACATCTGCCAAAAAAAGACCCAAATCAGCAAGCGCAGCCCTCCTTAGCCGTAGCAGCGTGTCGATCACCCAGGTTGACCCGCGAGTCTTCTGCTGACCGGTTACCCAACGAAGTCTGGCCAGTTCCCGCACCGGTACCGCGACCAGTCTTCAGGCTGCTCTCGGGGATGGCATTGGCGATTGCCGTGAAGACATCCACAACATTGGTGCCGGTCTTGGCACTAGTCTCGAAGAACAAAAGACCCTCCTCCTCTGCATAGCTGGTAGCCTCCCGTGTCGATACCTTGCGGGCATCGCCGGACACAGCATCCTGCACCTCATCTTCCTCACCAGCGCCTTCATCGCCATCCTGGGCGGATTCAGACTCACTCTGTGCAGCGCCAGCGGCCTCGGAAACGTCTCCGCCATCGTTGGTCAAGTCCAGCTTGTTACCGACGAGGGCAATGACAATTCCAGGGCTCGCTTGCCGCTGCAGCTCGGCGACCCAGTGCTTGGCTTTCGTCAACGAAGAAGGTTTTGTAACGTCGTAGACAACAAGCGCCGCTTGCGCATTACGGTAGTACATCGGGGCGAGCGAAGCGAATCGCTCTTGGCCGGCGGTATCCCAGATCTCGAACTTGATCGTGCGCGTAGGAAGGGAGCATTTTTGCGTCAGAAACGCGGCTGGAAAGATGACGTTAGTTAGCCATCCTAGTGCAAAGTACTATTTGAGGGGCTGGTTTGGCGCGTCTGCGGGGAACAACTCGATTTCAGACACAACACACTGCCCCTGGGTTATCCAGAAGTATATGACCTGCCAGGGACAGTACCTCGTATCTTTTTGGGGCTAAGTCCATGGGGAAGTCTTACCGCCGATGGTTGGTTCCTTGTTCTCCTGGAAATCATTGTTGACGAAGCGGAGGACAAGCGATGACTATGAGCGAATAATAAGGTGGTTAGCTGTTGATAATCGTGTAACATGATGAATGGAGGAGTAATACCTTGCCCACTGCGGCCTCTCCGAGCAGCACAAGCTTGACACTGCTGCTCGGCTTCGGGGCATTTGCGCTGGCTGATTCGGACATGGCTGAAACAACGAAACAATAGTGAGATCAAAGTAACTACAGTCAGGCCTTCTGTAGGTTATTCGCCTTCGATCGATCAGCGATCAGGCGACCGGATGAGGTGGCAGGTTGATTCAGCTGGTAACCACAGTTCGGGGAATGGGGCTGCCTAGAAGTGAGACAGCTAGGACACGAGTCGCTATTCTTGCGCTAGTATCGGTAAAGTAATTCAATCCTTGTCGAGGAATGAAAATGCGAAACGTAGTATAGACGTTACCGAGACAAGAGTGATTGATCCTGAAGTTAGAGGGAGGCGGAGGTGGATGATGATGATGGTGCCTCGATCGGGCTTAGCGCGGTCGTCAGTCACCAGTCACGGGAGGCCGTCCAAGGTTGAAGTATAGACATACTTAGCATATTTGCATTTGCATTGCTGATACTTCTTTTGAGGCGCCATTTATTCTATATCTATTTAAAAGAGACTGACATGAGAACTAAATTCGATGTCCAAAGGATGAGGTCCTCTCCCGCATTGTTCATATCCCACATCATTGGATACACTGCACCGATGGCACGCGGATAACATGGACATGGCTGTCGGGATATGAAGACTCGAAAACAGTTAACCCAAAGCCACGTACTATGGCTTGATAAAAGCTAGGCCACGGCTTAAGACAAAAATGTTCCTGGCACCTTGAAAACTGTCGCAGATTAGGCTAGTGCCCAACTGGCCTGCAAGATGATGTCGGGCCCCAGTTAGGAAAGACCCTGGTCAGGCTCGGGAGATATCTCCCGATGCACCAGCCTGGCCCGCATCAACAATCGGGCTGTCGTTCCTGTCTCGGCATTAGTCGGCAAGCAAATCTGCCCGATGCTAGCGCAACCGCGGTCGGTCAGGTACAAGCGGAGTACGACCTGACATAGGGACGAGTTTGCAAACTCGGGGTTACAAAATGCACCTATAAATGGATATGAAGCTGTCGGTGGTGGTCTAGACTGGCTGGATGAAGAACGTAGAGAAAATCCATTGGCGCTGACAATTATGGTTTTTGTGCGCAGAATATAATACACAGGCATCAACGTCAAAATGAATAGTAAAATACTCATACAAATAAACCCGGGGGCAGTGCCCATCCAATAGTAAAACAAAAAAAAGCAATCAAAGCATGCTATTGACCGTGAGGTCGAGGCTCTAGATTTTGGTATCAGCCCATCCCAATCAATATTCCGTCCCGTCTATACCAAAACGCCGGTAGATAACAAGAGACAACAAAGGAAATCGAAAAAGCAATAAACACAAAGGCACTTTTTGAGATGGGGGACCGTGGTATCGAGTCGTATCAGAGAAGTAGAACGTGAGGTGAGGTGGAATAAGGTTTCGAGGCCCGAAGAATAAGGATAAGGCGCATGTGCGAAGACCAAAGATCAAAAGTCGAAAAAGGAAGAAAATGTGTCAACGCTTGGTATCCGAAAAGAAAATGCTGAAGGCAGAAAGTCGAGCCAAATTAAAAAGGGTATAATGTCGCGCGATGCCTGTAGCGAATAGGCAAGAAAAACGTATGGCCCGAAACCGAGACAAAGAAAACAAAGATAGTGTTACAGATATCTAAGAATTCGGTTAGTTTTAATGCCCAAAGGTGCGCTCAGAGTTGGCATGTCTTACCAAAATCAGGTAAAACTCCAAAACGCATATGCGTCAAAAAAAAAAACTCCAGCCTCTGTTGGCCGCCAGACCATACGAAACATGACCGAGTGGTGTAGAAAGCAATGTTGAGTATGACGAGGTCGTTTCCGAATTTATTTCGGCGGTGGTGGAGGAACGCCGGGCTTCTTCACCCCAGTAGTGTCGTAAGCTCCTCTTCCCATGTTGAAAGCAGAAAGGTCCCGGAGGATCATGTTTAGGTCTGCGGAGGAAGTCATGGTTAGATGCTGAAAGTAGGAATTTTTTTGTTGACAGAAATAGGCGAGTTCTTTGCGAATGCGCCAATGGCAGGGTGAGGAATGAGGTGAGATGGTTGGAGACTTACCAAATAAACACGACGTCGACGCCAGGATCTTATATAGATGTTTCCCTTAGGGGAACCAAGCAGACAAACGGAATCCCAATCCAACCCCCCAGTGAAATATCAAATTAAAAAAACCAAAGGTCTAGACAAAAACCGGCGGTGCAGGCGATAGATGCAAATGCAGTCGGGATCGGAAAAGGCACTCCTTTTGAACAATAACCACTGGGATAATGCGGGATCCAACAGAATCGTAGGGCAAGAATGTGACGAAATTGGCCCAACAAATGAGAATGGAGTCTCTTTGGGGAAAAGCAAGATGGATAGGTCGCAGCTCGTTGCTTTTTATGAGATCGAGAATAAATCCAATAAATTCTCAAAATGATATGCGCGAGGGTGGCTGCAGCGAATCCATAAAAAATCGCGATCCGAACCAAGAAAACGGGCAGAAGGGATATGATTAAGACGGCAAGGGAGCAAAGGAGAAAGTGCTCCGGAACTGGCTCCGGTCGATCCGGACAAAGTTCAAATCGACGTATCGCAAGGGAGAAGGGAGAGGAAAGGAGGTAGGGGGTTGTGTAGAAGAAAGATGGTTATCAAGTATGTTCAAAGGAAAACAAGAAGGGGGGATTTGCGTTGATATAGACGGTTTTCCTCTTATTAGATTTTAAATTTAAATTTATCCTTTTTTTTAATTAGAAAATCAATAAAAGACTGAAAATCAAATAGATAAAAATCAATTAAAATAAAAAACAAAATCTTATTTCTGATATTTTACTTATATTTTACTCCGTACGGAGCACTAATTTCTATATTTCTTTGTTTAGCACAGCGGCTCTCCCGTCCCTTGGTCCCGGGGAACAGGAACGGAATCCCCCTTTCTTCTCCAACGTTTCTAATCTATAAGCCTAAGGCTTATGGATTTTAGTCGGTTTGAATGCATCTAAAAGAAAATAAAAAAAAAGGTACCCTCTGATTCATCACAATTACATCTGAGATACATCCAATGCCTTTACTACTGTTAGATCCAAAAGTCCTAAACTCTCTGTTATGTATCAGCTAGCCGTAGAAGCTCTCCACTATAAAGCTAGGAACCAAATCTCCGGGCTGCCTTGGTGCATAAGTGGAGAAAAGGAAAAGGGAAAAGCAGCCGCAGGAACGAGAAACGGATCCCTCCGAACATTTTATTTTATTAATTTTTCTTTTCTCGCGTGGTCGGGCTCCATCGGGTTTGCTAGTCTCTTACAATAGTATTAGAAGAGAGAAGAAACTCACCATAGCTAAGGATTATGACATATGATGCCTAGGTAAATAGTCCCCTAGCCAAACCAACTCCAAGGTATTTCGGCTATTAATTAATGACATCCGGTCTTTCACGCGGTCTCCCGTGCAATCCTCACCTATTAAGACCAGTCGCAAGACTTTGGGTCTAGTCTCGGAAGTCGAATCAATACCCGTCGATTCGCCTACAATTCAAAGACACAAGACACATCAGAAACCAACTCAACATATCGCAATTTTGTCACTCCTGTCGTCTTTGTCTGATGTTCTCTCGCCGATCAAGAAAAAAAGAGGATTATCTTTACGATCCTGGGCCCCATCATAGGGGGTGGAGCTACGCTAAATAAAAGGAGGGCTCCGTAATGATCGAAAGAAAGTAAAATCCCGTCTCGGTTACGTATGAACATTCTTTTCGCCTTCTAGTTCCTTTTTTTTCCCGGGAAACTGGGTAAAGTATACAAGAACCTTGGTGCCATACAGTAACATAACTTGGAAGTATTCTAAAAGCCCCACCCCCATAATCCGGACTGTTGTCTAGAAGCCGATGTAATTAAGGGTATCTGCGTCAGCTTTAATATTCGCCACACTGGAACACATTTCACACCATTAACCTGTCAGCCACCATTACCCTCTGATACCCCATTTCTGACAGGGTTCACATTACGAGCTTCCAAGCTTGTGAAAGGGACTCGTAGGCGTGTTTCAGCCCCTCTCCACCCCATGCCAAAAGGAGAAAGTTCCTCTCCCGTCGGCACTGAATCTGGGTCTCCCTCGTGGAAATCGGGAGCAGGAAGATCTACCGCGTATTGCAGCCAACCGTTAAGAGATTCAAGGTTCCCAACGTGACTACTCCGTATGTTAGATCGATCTCACCTCTACATCCTAGCACTGTGGCTTCCTATGTTACACTATTCTCATTATTGAAACAAGACATTCTGCTTCCTTTCAGACCCCCTTCAAGACACTTTTTCACATGTTCAGAATAGGGGACTTACAACATACTTCTCCCGTACTGGTGACCTCCTGTGGACCAACTCTTTTCAAAAAATGGAAGTCAAAGGCACACTCCATATCCTAATATTTAATATTTACGTATCCCGATCCAGAAATAATAAGAAAAAAGGCTCCAGAATTAAGGGAAACGAGCTTCCTATAGTGGAACTAGGCTGTTATCGTACGGAAAGAAGCCGTTTCAAATACAGCTAGAATGGCGCTAGAAACAGGAGAAAAGAAAGAGTCTCCATTTCAGTCCCCATCAATTCCAACAGCTCTAGCAGCTCCATCGAATGCTCCATTCTCTCATAGTCAACCTTAATGGCACTAGTTGGTTTTTTTCCTCCCCCTTTTTCCCTTGTTGGGAGTGCCATCTGGACCCAACGGATTCATCTTGCATGACCCAGGACGATGTCCTCCGTAATCCGAGATAAAGTCTAGAGAGGTGCATTAGTTCGAAAAACAAGGTTACGCGATTGCATGAACCGGCTTCCATCGTTTCCGGAACGTCTTAGCCTTCCCGAGACTGGATCCATGGAATGCAGTTCACCATATTTTTGCTTTAAATTTTGTTGATCTCACATGTGTTCCTTTGTTTGATGGCAATCGCAACTACCCGCACCTTGATTGTGGCGTCAAGATATCGAAAAAAACGGTCGCGGATCACCACCCGCATTGACCTTGGGATTTGCCTTGCAGCACATCTCAAAGAAGCCAGGGGGTTCCCGGTCCGGATGCATCGAGCCCCAGCCGGACTCTTTGTTCATCTAACAGGCAATGTGGATGTGTCAACGCACCCTAAAATTGGGATATCTGTGACTTGTTTTCCTTTTTCTCTGTTGGGTGTGCCCTGTGGCGGAATTGTATTCGTCTCTTACAATCTAAATATCACTAGGAACAGGGGAGGCGCACTAAGACTCCGCGGATGTAAAGCCGGCCGATCTTAGCTTACTTTCCCGGTTCCCTCAAAAGAAGGCTCCATATATGGAAAATTCTGGAAGCACTATGTGCTCCATAGTCGATAGTTCCAATGGGCTAGGCTTAGGTAGTGGCCACAGTCTGTATCTGTATTCCGTCTGTACTCCGCCTGTTAAGGTCATTTAGGGTCAAACGGGGTTTAATCGAAGGAAAATAGAAGACAATTTAGAGTCAAACGGGTTGGAATTGGAACTGCTTGCCCCGTCCCGAGGCAAACGCTTTTTCAGCCGCCTCAATTCTTAGCTTCTCCTTTTGTTAAATTACTTTTCCTCCAAGTTCCGAACTTCCTATTTGACTCCCGAGACATGAGACATGACGGCAGCTCACAGCCGAACAAGGGGAAGGAAAAAAGTGGACTGAACTTTTCGACCTCTCTGGACTCTCTAGATCCTGAGTGACAGGCCCAAATCCACATCGAGACCCGGTTAGCTGATTAACTCACAGAAAAGAAAGAAAATTGGCGATCGCCGACAGCTCCACGGCTCCAGCACCAGTGTACCGGGTTCAATCGTCCCCTTTCTTTTTTTTCCCTGCTGGGTCGACCCCTGACTTCGGGTACTTTGTACCTATTTTAGTTGTCACGACATGACGCATGAAGGGGAGATTATGATTGATCGAGCCATACAAATACAATATCGAGTATGACCCACGTCGAGATGGGTCGGCTTTTCGTCGGGGGATCCGCGGCCACTCGACAGTCGAACGATAATGTTCCCCGAGATACTCCTGCACGGGGAATCACGTCCCTGGGAAAGTACATCGTACATACCTAGTGCGTCACGCTCTCTGCACTTTGTACATACGGATATGCGGACATGTACCAGAGTACTCCGTACACTACGCAGCTGTATGACCGCTGCTGAACCCAAAAGCAGCAAAAGTACATTCTCATTCTGCAGTGTCGATCGCTGCGATGCGACCTTGGCCCTTGAACGCCATCACTGACGATCTGATGTGCTGATGTCTGATCCTCCAGATAAAAATGCAAAGATCGATAGTGGACTTGGTACCCCTCCTAATTCGCCAGTACATTGACTTCGCTAATTGCAATGCACTTATTGTCTGCACCCACTAGACTGCAGATCAGCAGAGCCATCAGGACCACAATTGAGACTTCGATCTTCCCCGAGGCGATCGCCTTCGATCGCGTCAATCGCCCTCTTTTCCGTATCTTGCATACAATCAAAAAGCTTTGGGAATCGGGGAAGAGCCTTCCCCCCGAAGCTATCAAATCCGACAACCTGGATGTGTCACATTCACTCCTGATTCATGTTACATCTGTCCTTCATTTTTATTTATTTTTATTTTTCGATTGTACGGAGTATGGGGTACACGATCCGCAATAAAGTAACCCAAGCTGGCATTGGTATGCAGGGACTGTGTCCTCAGGCCTCTGTTCTCCCCCTACCTACTGTATGCTGTTGCAGAACTCGCGTACCAGGAATGATAGATGATGCATTGCATAGATGCATTGCGTTTTAAATGAAGCGCAAAATATGACCAAGTAACTGGGACCCCCTTCCCGAGTCCCAATCACCGGGTCCGGCAATCCAGGGCTGAGGATTGACCCATCGGGGACTACCTGTCACCCCAGCCACATATGGTCCCCTTCCCCAGTGGCAAGTGTCAAAAGGACGGGGCGAAGTATGTCACATGCTTTTGCTTTTTACAAACGGATTTGATTTAGATTTGGATTATTTGGAATCTTTCGATTAAATATGTACGGGATGTACAATGTAGAGAACCTTACGGAGGAGATGACATTCATCAATATTATATGTCGCAATTCAACCATGTTCAGCTCCCCAGCCTCCTCCATTAACCGCCAAGGTAGCTACTATTGCCACTACCAATAGCAAAAGAAGAGAAGGGAAAAAGAACAAATGTCGACACCGCGCATGAGAAATTCAGCATCGCAAACATGCACAGTGATATGCCATTTCAAACTGCAAGTGAAACATGAAGTCAGTAAATTAAAGTATACAAAAATAACAACTTATCACCAGAACCTACACCTCCACGAGAGGTCAAGGTTACGGTCACGGTCAATAGTCCTCAATATTTGAGACCACGTACCTGTTCATTGGTCTGGCAAATTAAAACCCGGGGCCCCTTGCCGGAACCCTTGGAGATATCCTTGACCGTCTCATCTCCAGGCCCCTTGTCATTAGCCACATCATCGATTGCCAAACCTAGACACTGGCATTTATCGACCAGTGTTCGTCTCAGCAAGGCACTCTTCTCACCGATTCCGGCTGCGAAGACTACACCGTCTAATTCACCGTTTAGTTTAACATAGTAGCTACCGATGTAGCCCTGGATGCGGTCGACAAAAATGTCGAAAGCAAGTTTATGTGCTTCGCTTGGTGGGTTCGCCACAGCGATCTGGGCGAAGTCGGTTGTTCCTGTGAGGGCTTTCCAACCTGATTGTTTATTGAGGATATCCTCCGCCTGCGGGGCGTTGGATTGGTTAGCTTTTTTTTTTTTTTTGTTCTTTTGGCATTGGTTCTACGTTGGACATTCATACCGTGCTGATGTGCATTTCTGACGTGCTGG
>CAJVRC010000839.1:490469-565438 GCA_911456345.1 Penicillium egyptiacum
TAGATGACCAAGTATCAGTTCGCCATAGCTGCATTTTCAAGGGAGTCCAGTGGATTCCAACTCACGATGGATCAATGCTTCCACTGCGCGTTGCACCGGGTAATCCTGCCAAAGGAGTGAGGCCCATTCTAGTCACCGCATTAGCACAACTCATCTCGAGATGGATTGAGATGTAGATATCGCATGACTCACGATGTATCCACGGACTTCCCATCCTTTATCGCACAGATCGAAGCCCCGCTCCCGATATGCATCACGATGAGATTGGTCTTTTCGACCGGTTTGTTCAAAAATTGTGCTACAGACCGCAGGATGAACGAGTAGCTGATCCCGTGGAACCCATACTTGCGAAGACCATTCGCCTTGGCGATCTCCTGATTGATTGGGTATGTACGTACAGCTTCGGGGATTGTCTGGTGGAAGGAAGAGTCGAAGAAAGTGATGCTTCTGACTTTGGGGAGCTCTACTTTGCACAGGCGGACTATCTCCAGCGCGGAGAAATTGTGGCTTTGGTTCGAACAGCGTTAGCGTGGTCTAAGACAGGTATATAGTCGACCCAGGTATACAATCCCGGAAATATGAAAGACTCCAGATAGATGAGCTTACAGCGGTGCAAGATCTTCCAATCCTTTCAAGTGTCCAAGTGTCTCGTCATTGATTTCGACTGCGTCGCGGTAGTCTCCTCCGTGGACGACTCGGTGGCAGAGGTACTCCACATCGTCGGCGCTGGCGACTTCGGAAAGTTCGGGATCGCTGAAACAGCGCTGTAAAAGGTACTTGAATGCATCTTGAGCGGTGCTGAGTTTTTCTTTGATTTCCTCCTTATGCTTTCTGTCTCCTGCTTGGTACTTGAGCATAGACGGGGGTGCAGTAATTCCAGAGATCGCCGCATCTGCGATGGTTCTTGGCGGGTTGTCGAAGGTATAGAAGGTGATTTTGACGGAAGACGAACCCGCGTTAACAGCGAGGATAGATTTGGGCATTGTGAAACTGTAGCAAGTTGATTTAATGCTTTTAAAGATCGGAAATCGGAATAGATTTTAAAGCTGAATTTACCTGTTGGCTCGTGGTGATGTCAGGATGAGGAATGACGTCGCTAACACGGAGAACAAGGCGCGCTTGTTTGGTGCTATTTACCTGACCTATATAGTATCTCTTCCACTTCCATTTTCATTTTCACTCTTCATTCCATCTTTTTCGTCCTGCCTTGAACTCGTCTTGAATGTTCCTTTGCTAGTGCCAAGCAACCGAAGAACCTACAATATCAAATTCATCATGCCTGCAGAAGTCATAAGCGAACCAAATCCACAAGCTCTGCCGTCGCACCTGCCAGACTATCTTGAAAAATTGAGTGTGAGCCTGGGACGTGAGAAACTAGATGAAAAGACCTACGATGGCTTGGTCAAGTTCCGCAGAGCGGCTTGTTACATTGCGGCAGGTAAGCGCCATTATGTGCTATATATATTCCACGGCGCGACTGACTTAATTCTAGCTATGATATTTCTGCAAGAAAATACTCTTTTGAAGTCAGAACTCACATTTCAACACATTAAGCCCCGACTACTTGGTGAGTAGCGTCACCGAAGTCTCCAAGTCGGTCATCATGACTGATGTCGTACCCTAGGTCACTGGGGAACATGCCCGGGCCTAATTTTTGTCTACTCTCATCTGAACTACCTGATCCGGACGATGAACCTGGACATGTTGTACGTTGTCGGTCCAGGACATGGTGCACCGGCAATCCTAGCCGCGCTATGGCTAGAGGGTTCGCTGGAGAAATTTTATCCCCGCTATCCGAGAGACGCAAAAGGCCTACACAATTTGATCTCGACCTTTAGCACGACAGGTGGCTTCCCCAGGTCAGTACCTAGCCCTGCTACTTGGTCCCTTGGCTAACAGTTATGCGCAGCCACATCAATTCCGAGACCCCCGGTGCTATCCATGAAGGTGGAGAACTGGGATACGCTCTAGCAGTGTCCTTTGGCGCTGTCATGGACAACCCCGATCTGATAGTGACTTGTATTGTCGGTGACGGAGAGGCCGAAAGCGGTCCTACTGCTGCGTTCGTCGAGTATTCCCCCCTTTGCACTGTACAGCGCTGACGGCGGACAGGTCCTGGCATGCAACCAAGTACATTGATCCAAAGGAGTCCGGTGCAGTTTTGCCAATTCTGCATTTGAACGGATTCAAGATCAGCGAGCGCACTGTCTTCGGGTGCATGGACCACAAAGAGCTTGTGGCCCTCTTCAGTGGGTACGGGTACCAGGTGCGCTTTGTGGAGGATAACAACGATATTGACGCGGATTTGCACTTCTCTATGGTCTGGGCCATCAACGAAATCCACAAGATCCAGAAGGCTGCCCGTTCTGGAAACCCGATTATGAAGCCGAGGTGGCCATTGCTGATTCTGCGTACTTCCAAGGGCTGGACTGGGCCCAAGCAGCTTCATGACAAGTTTCTTGAGGGCTCGTACCATTCGCACCAGGTGCCACTGCCAAAAGCAAAGACCAACAAGGAACAACTGGATCTGCTGCAGAAGTGGCTCTCCAGTTATAAGCCAGAAGAGCTGTTCACTTCGAACGGTGATGTAATTGACGAGATCAAGTCTGTGATTCCCACAGAAGACAAAAAGAAGCTTGGTCAGCGCATCGAAGCCTACGACAGTTATACACCACCGAATCTGCCTGATTGGAAGCCCTTCTGCGCGGAGAAAGGCTCTCAAGAAAGCGCCATGAAACTAGCTGGCACCTTCATCAATCAGACATTCAAGGACAACCCGCATACCGTACGACTGTTCTCGCCGGACGAGCTGGAAAGTAATAAACTTGATGCAGTATTTGAAGGCACGAACCGCAATTTCCAATGGGACGAGTTCGCCAACGCCCGTGGCGGCCGTGTAATTGAAGTCCTTAGCGAACATATGTGTCAAGGATTCATGCAGGGTTATACCTTGACCGGGCGAATTGCTATTTTCCCGTCCTATGAGAGCTTCCTCGGCATCATTCATACGATGATGGTGCAGTATGCCAAGTTCATCAAGATGGTCAGCTTCCTTTTCCCCTTGCTAACATCGATTCCATGCTCACCAAATTCTCTGTGCAGGGACTGGAAACAACTTGGCATGCCGGCATCAGTAGCGTAAACTACATTGAATCGAGTACCTGGGCACGCCAGGAACACAACGGCTTCTCTCACCAGAACCCATCCTTCATCGGCGCTGTGCTAAAACTGAAGCCTTCTGCAGCTCGGGTATACTTGCCACCGGATGCGAATACTTTCCTGACAACCATTCACCACTGTTTAAAATCGAAGAACTACATCAACCTGATGGTGGGCTCAAAACAGCCGACTCCAGTGTACCTGACTCCCAAAGAGGCCGAGAGCCACTGCCGAGCAGGCGCATCGATTTGGAAGTTCTGCAGCACGGACGATGGAGTTGACCCAGATGTCGTGCTGGTCGGTATCGGTGTTGAGGTGATGTTCGAAGTAATTGCGGCAGCGGCACTTCTGCGTAAGCTCATACCAGAGCTTCGTCTTTGTGTCATTAACGTGACGGACCTGATGATTCTTGATAATGAGGGTGCTCATCCGCATGCCCTGTCCAATGAGGCATTCGATGCTCTCTTCACTTCCGATAAGCCCATTCACTTCAATTACCACGGCTACCCAACTGAGCTGCAGGGCTTGCTCTTTGGACGTCCGCGTCTTGATCGCGTCAGCGTTGCGGGCTATATTGAAGAGGGTAGCACCACCACACCTTTCGATATGATGCTTGTCAACCATGTCTCGCGTTTCCATGTCGCCCAGCAGGCTATTCGTGGTGCCGCCAAGATAAATGAGAAGGTCAGGGTGTATCAGCAGGAGCTGAATGCTCAGCTTGAGGCTAGTATGATCAACACAAGGAAGTACATTATGGAAAACCGGGATGGTGAGGACCCTCTCCTACTTGGAATTTGCAATGCAATACTGACTTTCACTCTTAGATCCTGAGGGCATTTATGATATGCCACAATTCCAGAGCTTCCACAAACCGGCTGAGTCATTCTGGAATATTGCCCAGTAGTTCCACTTGAAGCAATTGCAGTAATTCTAGATCAATCATTCATGTAGTGTTACCAGGAAATAAAAGCCTGCCGTTTCCTCTTTTCTCTTTCTCTTTCTCTTTTATTCATCCACAGTCCATCAAATTCCTCCGCTACAAATCATTTTGATCGAACATGCTTCCCTATAACCTCGTATTTGGAGAGAGCTTAATATGCAAGATAGACAGCCTTGCCTAAGGCCAGCAAGCCATCTGTCCCCCATCGACCTTGGGATCCTCTCCAATCATAACCCCACTCCCATCAGCCAAAAAAAAGACCACAGGGGCGCGGTACCCACAACATATAGCAGCCGATTCATCGTATTCAAATCAGCCCTTTGCCCCTCGTACGCCGGGTTAATCATTCTAGTCCTGACACACTCAGGGCTAACAGTATTCACGTGAATCAACGGATGTCCAGGGCGACTACTCCATTCCGAAGCAATTGAGGGGCCGAGACGAGAAACTGCAGATTCTAGAGGATTGATAGGCGGCGAGATTATATAGCCTCGTCGTAGTCTGTCGCCATACTACCACCACAAGCGGATACCTCCAGAAGTCCGGAAATGAAACACGGCGTCAAGGCTCGAAGCTGCCCCGTGTTATGTCAATCCGGTTGCCTTTGTTGGCGGTAAGTGATTAGAGGGCATCTAGGAAGCGGATGGTTGTGAATGTCAAGACTTTCCTTAGGCTTTTCAACAACATAGAGCTTGACATATTCTATATGGAACTGAATAGCCACAACTTCATTTCTTTATACCCGGATATAATTCTTAGGATACGTGCTAGTGATTCTCTATCTGATAATAGGATAACCTAATAGCTCGACAGAGCCTATAGCATCGGTGCCCTAAAGTCCTAGCTAGCTAAGTGAAGCCAGGTTTTACAAGAACTTGCTAGACTCAGATCTGAGCGATGGTATGACCAGATTGTAGTACAAAATTGTATGGGAGGTTGGGCAAAGTGTAGTTGAAAGAAGAGCGGAATGTAATTTCAGAAGATAGATTTGGAGACACAACAAACCTGTCGATTATGGACTGCTCGTTTGAAGATTCAGCGATCATATAGAGCATTAGTTCGAAGGTAAGCATCTCATATAGGCAGCCCGCTATAGGGAGACCTTAAAATACTACACCATGGGCTCTAGAACACAAACAGTTAATATGGGTGGCCACAATGTAAATAGGCCACCGCATGGGCTATAATGCCATTCATAAGAGCTAACTAGCGGCTATATCAGTGAGGGGTAATGTGCCTAGTTGTCACATCTCCACAACTAGCCACTATAGCTAACGTATGGTAATAAAATGTGTATATATACAATATATAGAACCACGACTTCTAAGTCATAATCACCATCGATGTTACCAATGAAGAGACTCACGAGAAAGTAATATGGAGATTCACGACAAAGCAATGAGGAGACTCACGATAACAATGACTGTTAATCATGGTGGTAGGAGTTGCTGTCCAGCAACATCTCGTAAAGCCCGGTGTCCCTCGGCCAGCTGGGACTTCACGGCACCGATGCTATAGGCTTTGTCCAGCCATTGGGTTGTCCTGTTATCAGACAGAGAATCACCAGCAGCACGTAGCCCAAGAATTATATCTGGGCCTAAAGAAATGAAGTTGCGGCTCTTCGGTTCCATATAGAACATGTCAAGCTCTCCATTATTGAAAAGCCCAAGTCCGATTTGCCGTGGGGGTGGTGAAGAAGCCATCCCAGCCCGTGAACACGATTGTGACTTTCCTAACTGTTAGTCGCGATAGGAAGTCTTGTAATCCTCGGGATTCCGAACAGTTGACTGGAAAAGGACTGACGATCTAATCATTGTAAAAAGTCGGCTAGTTCCTGGTCGTGGCCCCTGATCATTCCATTGTTTTTCTAACCAGTTCGATGGTTCTTCCATCCATTTTGTGGTCGGCTTGTAGGGATATTTACTCGATACACGTGCAACAATAGCGTGACCGGGCCTTCGACTGGTGACACGCCTTGCAGCCGTACTCACGTTTTTGTCGATTGCCGTAAGCGCCGGATGGATAGGGATTTCACCTGAAACACTAGGGCCACACTCGCCAATGGAATCACTATGCTGTTCGCGATAGTGTTGCTATGTGCCTGGTTCCGATAGAAGGTCTTGGTCATCGAAGCCACTGTGTGAAGTTCAGTTGAGGTAAGGTTGGGAAGGAACGATGAGAAGGAAGGAATAATGAAGATAATTACCCGTGGAACTTCATCGTTCATGAATGTCTTTTTGAATGTCTTTTTGAGTGTCTTTTTGAGTGTCTTTTTGAGTGTCTTTTTGAATGTCTTTTTGAATGTCTTGTCTGGCTCCAGATCGCAGGACTGAATTTCCAGCCTATCTCTGCGTGGATGTCGAGAGGCTGAAGTGAGGACGGGATGCTATATGGAGGATGCGTATATATCGACGCAGACAGCAGTGTAATCTCTTGGGCTTGGCCAAGACAACGGATTCAGCGGCATCGCCTCTCAAATACCCCATAAGGACTGTTGCTCCCGCATATCCATACAGAGCACATGGCCCCCACCTTCTAAGATACTGCCTGCGACCCTGCGATCGCATGGCCCCCGGCACTGCTACCAACTATTTTTGGGCGGTATCTGATCAGATAGGTGACGTGTGTGTGTGGGTACGTGTAAAAGAGAAAAAGATAGTTGTCTTGCTATGTGCGACGGGTGGCCTCACTCAGCACGGCGCATTTCTCCACCGGAATACCTCCGCAGCGTTGATATCTGGCCCGCCAAGGCGAGGCTTAATCTCGTTTGGTCAGAGCAGCGGAAATGTACCTTACTCTGTTGGATATTTGACTGGACCTTTGAGGATCTGTCTCTGGAATTGTTATTTGGCGGTATTGAGTGTCAATGGACTACTTTTCGTGGCTGAGGTTAATGAGGGATTCGGCTGTTAGAACTCCACTATTTTTCCGATCTGCTAGAGTGAGGATCGGTGATCCCATTGCCTTTCGTAGCTTGGCCTGAGAGCGTACGGAGTATGAGTTCCTTTGACTGTCCTATTGTTATCAAACTTTTAGCCATGGACGTTGCCAGCAGTCTATTGCTTCACATGTTAAGCTGGTACAAGAAGATAGCTGGAGGTTCAAATCAGCTACGAATAAGCAGGAGCGTGTGGATCCTCCTGCTTTTTCGTTCGTAAATTTTTCTTCTCGGTCACAGACGTACATCCGCTGCCATCCGAGACCGCGGACCCTGGATTGTCCATCCGATATCCCGACAAAACTAGGGCCAAGGCCAGGGCTATGTTGTAGACTTTATCTTTTTGAATGAGATTGTCTCTCATTATCTTGAGACGGTGTGTATACTAACTCGTAAACACGATCTTAATGCATTCCTTTCCAGTTGAGCCGGAGACATATTGAAGCTATGCTTATCGCAGAGTGGAGCACGGCTTTCATGTTGAAAGCCGGAGACATGGAAGTCGGAATCCCTCAAACTGCCTAGCGCTGATTGCCGATTGTCGTGACTCATTTGACCTTTTATAAAGCTCGCGTTTGGTCTGCCAACGGTTTTTACCGGAGATGAATGGGATCCCTCAGGGCTGAGGTAAACTTGGCGACATCCACGCTAACCTAAAAGGGATAGTCTTGCGAGGGAAGTTGTAGTTCGGCCCGATTTTCTATCAGATCTTGTCGTATTTTTTTCATTCGACATGGCTTTGATGTCATGGTCCATCTATTGGTCCATAGGGTATATAAAGTACATTGTCCATTCAATCTAACAGGCTAGGGATACCCCCACCGTGGCGGCTCGCTGCCCGATTGTGCGGTAGGTCTTTACGAGATGGATATGCCTTTCTATACCAACCGGAGCCGGTCCGTTTATCAACCCGCTCTGGACGCTGGAAATTGGACATACAACAAGCTTGAATGTCGGGAATGTCGGGATTGGTTGCTCCGATGCGGGTCTTTTACTCCACGGTAGAGTATTATGGTAGAGGTGCACTAATAGACCACGGCTTTAGCCTTGAAATGTCTTTCCCAATTGTGGGGGCTAGTGGTTGCTCAGCCATGCTTACTCTCATTTAGACTCAAATTGTCCGCGTGAATATTGAAGCCTGATTCTTGGTCCTCTTTTGGTGGCTTTTCGATTTTGGACAAACCGGGTGGTTGTCTATAAATCTCCTTTCTAGCCGCCTGGGGAATCTCTGTCTGTCTTTCAATCTATCCGAATACTACGTACTTCTGTTAGCTTTTCCTTTTTTGGTCAATCTCCCTGATAGCGGTTTCTTGAAGTCATTCATTTTCCTTCGCCATGGACGACAGGATACAACTGCAATACGGCTGCCCTGCCTATATCGAAGGCGTTGGCACCTCATATGGATACGTCCCATCGCTAGGAGCAGGCATTGCCTACTGCGCACTATTTGGTCTCTCGATGATCGTGCACACAGTTCAATTCACCTGGAAGCGACAATGGTGGGCAAGTGTGTTTAGTGTCGGATGTCTTGGTAAGGCCTATGGCAGTCGCAACCCCAACTTCCCGCAGGACTAACAACACCAATAGTCGAAGTAATCGGCTGGGCTGGTCGTACCTGGTCAGCAAAATGTCCATACAATACCACTGCCTTTCTGATGCAAATCTCCACCCTCATCATCGGTAAGCTACCTTCCTACCCTTGACTATCCATGCAAGACCTAACATCCCACAGCCCCAACTTTCTTCACAGCAGGAATCTACATCCTCCTAGGCCGCTTCATCCAAGTCCTTGGCCGCGAATCCTCCTTCCTAAAGCCAAACCTATACCTCTGGATCTTCTGCACCTGCGACATAATCTCGCTCGTCGTCCAAGCTGTCGGCGGCGGCATGGCCTCCGGAGAAGCCAACAAGATCGGCGGCGACACCGCAACTGGAACCCATATTATGGTTGCTGGCATCGTCTTCCAGCTCTTCTCGATTACCATCTTCGTCTTCTGCGCGGTCGATTTCATCCGCCGCACTATGCGCAACCATCTGCTGCAGTCGGTAACAGGTTCGGTCATCCCCCTGTTCGCCGCGATGATACTTTCCATCGTCTGCATCTATATTCGCAGTATCTATCGTACGATCGAGTTGTCGCAGGGTTGGGACGGCTATCTGATAACTCATGAGCCGTATTTCATTGCGCTCGACGGCGCTACAATGAGTTCGTATCTCTCGAATTCACCTAGGAAGACTTCATCGCTGACTCTGTTTGGTAGTTGTCTCGGTGGCTGTTTTCAACGTACTACACCCCGGGTGGTTATTACCCAGTGGGAAGTCTGAGTATAAAATGGACGGCATTTCGGTTGATCGACAGGACAGGTACCAGGCTCGGCCTACTCACTGGTGATCGTTTCAGTCATTGTGTTCTTAGTTAATTTACGTATTTCATATTTTAGGATTGGTCTTGTTGTCACATGGCCAATAGAATCACTGTGCTGTTCACGATAGTGTTGCTGTGGCCTGGTTCCGATAGAAGGTCTTCGTCTTCGAAGCCACTCTCCACGGGTGTGAAGTTCGGTTGAGGTAAAGTAGGGAAGGAACGATCAGAAGAAAGGAATAATGAAGATAATTACCCATGGACGTTCATCGTCCATGAATATCTCTTCGAATGTCTTTTTCTCACCCTCATCACTACTGTAAGTGACCTCCGTCAGAATTTGAGGCTTTTCCCTACCCGCCAATACTATTTCAGAATCGAATGGTAGCGCTAATCTCGGTGGTGCAGAAATAGCACGATGTATATTTGAATAACACTTGTGTATACATACAATATATAGAACCACAACTTCTAAGTCATAATCAACATCGCTGTTACCAATAAAGAGACTCACGAGAAAGTAATATAGAGATTCACGACAAAGCAATGAGACCCACGATAACAATAACTATTAATCATAACGGTAGGAGTTTCGCTGTCCAGCAAGTTCCCGTAAAGCCCGGTGTCCCTCGGCTAGCTGGGACTTCACAGTACCGATGCCATAGGCTTTGTCTAGCCATTGGGTTGTCCTATTATCAGGTAGAGAATCACCAGCAGCACGTAGCCCAAGAATGATATCTGGGCATAAAGAGATGAAGTCATGGCTCTGAGGTTCCATGTAGAACATGTCAAGCTCTACATTATTAAAAAGCCTAAGGAAAGCCCGATTTGCTGTAGGTGTGGTAAAGAGGCTATCCCAGCCTGTAAAGACGATCGTGACTTTCCTAACTGTCAGTCGCGATAGGAAGTCTCGTAATGCTTGGGATTCCGAACAGTTGATTGAAAAAGGACTGTTCGACGATCTAATCATAGTAAGGAACCGGCTTGTTCCTAGCCGTGGCCCCTGGTGATCGTTCCACTGCTTTTCCAACCAGTTCAATTGTTTTTCCATCCATTTTGTGGTCTGCTTGTGGAGATATTTGTTCGATACACGTGCGACAAACAGCGTGGCCGGGCCTTCGACTGGTGACACGTCGTCGAGCCTTGGAGCCGTAATCACGTTTTTGTCAATTGCAGTAAGCACCGGATCGATGGGGATTTCATCTGAAACATCAGGATCACACTCGCCAATAAAATCACCGTGTTGTTGTAGGGCTTGTGTCGGTGGGAGGTCTTGGTCTTGGCCATATAGGAATACGTTGGCATCGAATCCATTGTGCTTTGCCCTTTTGTGTTGTTGAAGAGACCTCTTAACCGTAAATATCTTGCCGCATCCAGGGAATTCACATGGGAATTGCCGAGGCTCAGGCCCGCTGTGCTTCTCCCTTTCGTGTTTGTGAAGAGCATCTTTGGACAAATATGACTTGCTGCATCCAGGGAATTCACATGGGAATTGCTGAGGCTCAGGCCCGCTGTGCTTTTCCCTTTCGTGTTTGTGAAGAGCATCTTTGGACAAATATGAGTTGCTGCATCCAGGGAATCCACATGGGAACAAGTTGGCATCGAAACCACTATGCTTCACCCTTTTGTGTTGGTCAAGAGCACCTTTGGACGAATATGAGTTTCTGCATCCAGGAAATTCACATGGGAACGAGTTGGCATCGAAACCACTATGCTTCTCCCTTTCGTGTTGATGGAGAGAACCTTTAGACGAATATGACTTGCTACACCCAGGGAATTCACATGGGAACGAGTTGGCATCGAAACCACTATGCTTCTCCGCTTTGTGTTTGCGAAGAGAATCTTTAGACGAATATGACTTGCTGCATCCAGGGAATTCACATGGGAACGAGTTGGCATCGAAACCACTATGCTTCTCCGTTTTGTGTTTGCGAAGAGTATCTTTAGACGAATATGACTTGCTGCATCCAGTGAATTCACATGGGAACGAGTTGGCGTCGAAACCACCATGCTTATCCCTTTCGTGTTTGTGAAGAGAATCTTTGGACGAATATGACTTGCTGCATCCAGGGAATTCACATGGGAACGAGTCGCTATCGAAACCACTATGCTTCACTCTTTTGTGCTGGTCAAGGGACCCCTTAGCCGTAAATATCTTGCTGCATCCAGGGAATTCACATGGGAACTGCATGGGCTCAGGCTCAAGCCCGCTGTGCTTCGCCCTTTTGTGTTGGTCAAGACCCATCTTATACGAATATGACTTGCTGCATCCAGGGAATTCACATGGGAACGAGCTGGCATCGAAACCACTATGCTTCGCCCTTTTGTGTTGGTCAAGACCCATCTTATACGAATATGACTTGCTGCATCCAGGGAATTCACATGGGAACGAGTTGGCATCGAAACCACTATGCTTCACCCTTTTGTGTTGGGAAAGAGACCTCTTAACCGTAAATATCTTGCTGCATCCAGGGAATTCACATGGGAACTGCGTGGGCTCAGGCCCGCTGTGCTTTTCCTTTTCGTGTTCGCGAAGAGACTTTTGGGAAGAATATGGCTTGCAGCATCCAGGGAATTCACATAGGAACTGCATGGGCTCAGGCCCGCTGTGTTTCTCCCTCTCATGTCGGTGAAGGTGCTCTTTAGACGAATATGACTTGCCGCATCCAGGGAATCCACATATGGATTGTTGAGGCTCAAGTCTGCTGCGCTTCAGCCCGTTGTGTGTCTCCCTCGTGTGTCGGCGAAGATGATCTTTAGACAAATAGGACTTGCCGCAACCAGGGAATTCGCATGGGAATTGTTGAGGCCTATCTTCATCATCGGTAACTTGACGCTTCCTTTTCCCCATCATGATGGAATTGAGCTTTGAATTAATGATTGTGATGATTAGGAAGCTGGGAAGAGAGCTGAAAGGTGAACAAATATCACGACCGATTTTGCCAGAATTTCCAGACTCGTGACCCCATCACTACACCAGCTATAGAATTTACTACTATTTATGATTATCTATCATCTATTATATTCGTCCTGCTCCCGCTGTCCATCTTCTACACATTGTCATTCATTTTATGCTTCAACTTTGAACGACACACTTCGGACTCACAGTCTTTCACACAGATCAACCTACCTTATTTTCCAACGGCCGCCATCATGACACCCTCTACTGAAAAAGTACTTCTCTCCCCGGATAAACGTTGAATAGTTGCTCACATGATCTCTATTACAGAAACATGCCGCAATCTCCCCCAAAAAGGTCAGATATCAAAGGTACAACAATCACAGTTGGACCCAATCTAACTATAAGCAGGAGCATTAAAGAAGACCCCCGCTGAGGCTCAATCTAAGGGCGTAGTTACTCTCTGCAGAAGAAACACCATACGTTTTCTCTCCCATCGTTCAACTCGCCTGATCAATAGGAACTAGCCTGACAACTAGTATTCTTTTACACAAAACCAACAAGGCTCAATCTCGTATTGATATTTTCATTAGGCTTGACAGTACTTTGAGGTACCTCCATATAAGCAGAGTCACCACCTAGAAGGTGACGCGAGCGGACAAGAGCGAACAAGTAGCGAACAAGAGCGAAGTGTAAGCAACATGTGGGTGGTGATGGGCCGCTACACTAAAGCAATCCCAACGTCTGTCATGGGGTCGTCCTCTGCCAAAAGGTTCTTAGGCACGAAGGGGAAAAAGAGATGGCCTCTTGCATAATGTACGTCTACGAAGCGGTATAGCTATCAGGGTTCAAACCCCAATTTAGTAACTAACTAAGGGATCTTGATGCCTGAAAACCTGAATTAGCACCGCTCTCTCACCGCTCTATACACTGTATTGTAAATAGTCTATGTATAAAATGAAGCTTTTGATCCATCCATAATCACCTGTGCTTGATGGCGCTGTAACGAGTAAGTATTTCGTCGAATTACCCCAGGAGACCAAATCGCTGACTCTGTTTGTAGTTGTCTCGGTGGCTGTTTTCAACGTACTACATCCCGGATGGATGTTGCCTAGTGGGAAGTCTGAGTATAAAATGGACGGCATTTCGGTTGATCGGCAGGACAGGTACCAGGCTCGGCCTACTCACTGGTGATCGTTTCAGTCGTTTCAGTCATTGTGCTTTTAGTTGGTTTACGTATTTCATATTTTAGGATTGGTCTTGCTTCTCTATGCCTGTCGCGTTTTACTTATTGCCCCAGCAAATACTAGATACTTAATCGGGGTGTTGGATGTTATACAGCGATTAACGTACGACAGTGTATAGCCGCCAGTGCGCCATATTCTATTTTGCCAGCAGAACATTTCACAAGTACTTTGTTGACTGTTGAAATTGATAGAAATTAATAGTGTAGAAAATGACACTATAAGAAGTTCATATTGTAGAAATTGAGACATTGTAGACAAGAAAATATGGCCGCCTATACGGCCGTAGTCTAGTGGTCTTCTCAGGTAGTCTTCTCCGATAGTGCTTTTATGTCTTTTTAGTGGTCTTTTCTAGTCACCTAGGTGACGGTAAAACTACCGCCTCGGGAAGTGATCGGCCCCCAGAGCCCTGGAGCACAGGGTGAGTTAGTCACCCCGCCGCCCTGAGCGGCTCATGAGCGACCCTGAGAGCTCACTGAGCAACCTGATCGCTCACCCCAAGGCTCAGGCTGATCGGCCCATTCAATCTCATCTTGCCTCTCCACTCTGTAGGAGCATGCTACGAAGGTCCTAGGAACGGTACGGGTATTCTCAGGTAACTAAGCCTTTTGTCAGGGACAACGCATGAAGCATAGTATACTTGAGACCCTCACCCTTTTAGCAGTCCATGATTCTGTACCCAAACCTCGGTCCTAGCACAAGAACTAAGGTTCCTAGGAGTCAGGTGGCTCGATGCCGGCAACAAGAAATCCCATTAGCGTAGCTAAGTATTTTAGAAAGAGATCCCCTCTCCAAAATGTCACGAATTTTCAATCTCATCACTTTGAAGCCTCTTTTTAACTACCATCCGTCTAGACCAGTCGTGCCAACTCTAGTCCATGAACCACTGCGAAGATGCCGCTTTTTGGACTTACACTGGAAATCCTTCTCTGGATTGGCAAGTCCATCGACGAGGACGTTCGAAGTCTACGTCTTACATATCGAGAATCCACCGTCATCGTCAGAAAGGGCCTCTTTAATTGCATAGACTTTCAAGGTTCCCCGCCAGTTCATTAGGCAATCGAACATAGAAGCTTGGGCCTCGTCTAGTACTCTCTGGGTTGCGAAAAGGCAGACATCAACCAAAGTTTCCCTGGCCTCACACCGCCCATGCTGGCTATAAAGTTGCGGTACGCAGACGCTGTTGATTTGCTCTCAAGCCATCATTTAGTGCGAGTCATATAGCGTAACATATTGGGAGAAAATGCCTTCTCGATTGCGGTTCTGCATGGAAGCATTAAAGTTGTCGAACAACTCGTTAACGTACAGAAGAACATTATAACTAATCCCTGGACGGAAATGCGCCTATTACAATCGCAGTGACTTGTTGCTAAACTTATATTTTCCAACTTCTCTTGTCTGATGAGCGCAAAATGTTAACATCCGCGATCATCATAGGACGTCACCGTTGAGATCGGAACAATGCGCGACAAAATGGCACATAGCTGGTGGAGTTTTCGCTTAGTGGAAACTCGAAGCGGTAAGTCGCTAAGGGCCCCACGTGACTTTTGACTCACCGCCCTCACGAAGAGTCATTTTCCCCTCCATGCGGAGCATATAACGATCACCTTTATTTTTTAGTTCACGGTTCAATTAACCTGTGACCTGATCAAAGGGTTTTCAAAATGGCCTCCGAAGCCCCTAAGGATATTCCCGTGCGGCCTGCCGCCGAGGCTAAATCCTCTGAAGCCGCTGCCCCGCTAAAAGATGCGAAGAAGCAGGCCCCGAGCCCTGATGTTCTCCCGGAGGTCATGATCGAGCGAAACAAGCTCTTCGAGGAACTCTGGCAACAACACCTCGAAGAGACCAAGAACCGTCCCCACTCCGAAATCGCCGTTTCCCTCGACATTGGTGACGGTAACCCCTCCTCGGTCCCGGCCAAAGCCTTCGAGACCACTCCTGGTTCTTTCTTACGCGATGTCCCTAAGGATATCGCCGCCGATATTGTCATTGCCAAGGTCGATGGAGAGTTGTGGGACTTGAACCGCCCTCTAGAAAAGGACTGTAAGGTTCTGCTTGTTCCTTTCAGCAACCCCGAGGCTCGTGAGGTATTCTGGCATTCGAGCGCCCATGTGCTCGGCGAGGCCACAGAATGTGAATACGGTTGTCTTCTTTCCCACGGCCCCCCCACTCCCCAAGGTTTCTTCTACGATATGGCTATGCCCGATGGGTACGTTTCTTCCGGTTCGTCACAATTGCGCTAATGCTTACGGGGATATAGACGAGTTGTTCGCGAGAGCGATTGGAAGTCGCTTGACACTAAGGCTTCCCGCATCTTTAAGGAGAAGCAGAGCTTCGACCGCTTGGAGGTTTCTAAGGAGAACCTCAAGAAGATGTTCGCCTACAGTAAATACAAGCTGCACTACATTGACAAGCTCGTTACCGGCGAGAGCAGCACGGTCTATCGTTGCGGTACCCTTGTCGATCTCTGCCGAGGCCCTCACATCCAGAACACTGGCAAGATCAAGACCTTCAAGATCATGCAGGTAAGCGTGGCCCGGTGAAGTAACTTGATAGCTTTTTACTAATCATCCTCTAGAACTCGTCTGCCTACTTCCTTGGGGACCAGACTAATGATTCCCTACAGCGTATCCGCGGTGTTGCTTTCCCCGACAAGAAGTTAATGGCTGAGCACCTGAAGTTCTTGGAAGAGGCCGAGCGACGTAATCACTTACGAATTGGAAAGGAGCAAGAGCTCTTCTTCTTCGATGATGTGTCTCCCGGCTGTCCTTTCCTCCTTCCCAACGGAACCAAGATTTTCAATCAAATCCAGTCCCTTCTTCGTACTGAGTACCGCAAGCGCGGCTACCAGGAGGTCCAGACCCCTAACATGTTTGATGTTAGCCTCTGGAAGACCTCTGGTCACTGGGCTCACTACAAGGATGACATGTTCTCTCTCGCTCACGACGGTGACAAAGTCGAAGGGGCCAAAGCCGACGGGGCGAAATCCTATAGTTTGAAGCCGATGAACTGCCCGCGAGTAGCCCTTTTTTACCCTCTCACTTTTCATCCACGATCTAAGCTAATGATACCTCGACAGGGCTCACTTTGTTCTCTTCGGCCACCGTGAACGTAGTTACCGCGAGCTGCCTATGCGTATTGCAGACTTTGGCGTGTAAGTTTGCTCTTTGTCCCGTTTATTCTTCACATAACTGACGAAATGCAGCGTATGTTTCATCCTATATTGACAAGTCTTTGAATCACCTACTGACTAGGCCAAAAAAAGTTACATCGCAACGAGTCGTCGGGTTCGCTTTCGGGTCTCACGAGGGTCAGGAAATTCCAGCAAGATGACAGTTAGTGGCCCATTTTTAGACCCTTTGATAACATGACTAACCATCGACAACTTCCTAGGTCATATCGTGGGTCGACCTTTTCCAGGACGACAATCAGATGATATAAGTGGGATTGACTAACAATTTCTCTTCGCAGATCTGCGCTCCGAACCAGATTATGGCCGAGGTGGAAGGCCTATTCTCCTTTCTCGAGTCTATCTATGGATTATTCGGCTTTTCATTCAAATTGAAGCTGTCTACCCGCCCCGAGAAGTATATGGGCACGTTGGAGACGTGGGACCACGCTGAGGACCAGCTTAAGAAGGCCTTGACTAAGTTTAAGGGTAATGATTGGACCATTGATGAGGGTGACGGTGCCTTTTACGGACCCAAGATTGATATCACAATTTCCGACGCCCTTAAGCGTGAATTCCAGTGCGCCACTATCCAACTCGATTACCAGGCCCCTCTCAACTTCAAGCTGGAGTATATGAGCAACGAGGGTGGCCAAGCCACCGCAGAAACTCCCAAGGAGGGCGAGACTCAGGCTGAGAACAAGAACGAGCCCGGTCCTGGTCGTGCCCGGCCCGTTGTTATTCACCGGGCCATCATCGGCAGTTTCGAACGTTTCCTAGGTATCCTGATTGAGCACTTCGGCGGCAAGTGGCCCTTCTGGATCAGCCCTCGCCAGATCCTGATCGTTCCCGTTATGCCCGCCGTGAACGACTACGTCGAGGAACTGCAGGAGATCCTGCGCGGTGACAAGCTGAATGTCGATATTGACATCAGCGGTAACACCATGCAGAAGAAGATCCGTACTGGTCAGCTTGCTCAGTACAACTTCATCTTCGTTGTTGGCGCTTCTGAGAAGGAATCCCGCACCGTAAGTTCTTCTTTATTCCGAGAGCTCTATATATACTAATCTTGTAGATCAACGTCCGCAACCGTGATGACCCGGCAACCCAGAAGATGGGTGCCATGGTGCCCCTCGAGGAGGCTCGTGCCAAGCTCAAGGCTTTGCGCAAGGAGCGCCGGCTGGAGAACATGCTGTAAGGGAAAACAAAAACATTGACGATGTGGATGTAGAATCAGATTTTATGAAAAATGGCATGAATTGGCATAAGCTCTAAACCTTCCGAGGCCAGAACCCCTAAAGTCTTAAATAAATTAGGGCTGGATCAGAACGAAGATTGGATGCTATTCTTAGATGTGTAGCCGTTCGATATGTAGTGTAATTCATTATATACTGCAGGTGCCTCATAGTAGAAAAACTATAGATTTAGGAAGACATGGTAATAATCCCCCCCCGCCTTTTCAAAAGCCACACAAAACCCTAGAAAAGTATGCAAAAAAGACAGCAATGATTTTATACCAGAAACCAGAAATGTAAATAAAAATAAGAAATAGGGATTAACGGTCACGCCTCCACAAGGGTAGTTTCAGCCACTTCCGCTCTTTGGACGTTGACGCTGTCAAGTTTCACGTTTCTTTGACAGAAAGAGTTGAAATGAATCGACAAAGGGTAACCTATTTCAAGAAGTGAAGAGGCATGTAGTGTCTCACACATTCACATATACTCTCGAGTCTTCTTTGTTAGTGCGTCGGATCACCTGCGGGGACTGCGGGGCTCTCTACCCATCACACTTCTCAGCTCCATTTTCTCTCTTCATCCTCACCCTCTCCTCTCGTTTCTTCTTTACATCTCTCTTTCTTCCTTCATCAATTTCCATCTCACTTCCATCGCCATAGCTGATCTGCAAGGTCGCAAAGTCTTCAAGGTTTTCGACCAGGGGTTTATCGTGAACGAACAATACAACGTGACCAAGGAGCTTGGCCAGGGTAGGGAAACTTACGTGCAAAAACTCGTTGTTCGAAGAGTACTTCGGACTTGGTCTCTAGGTACTCACATCGTACTACGACATCATCCTCGGGAAGGCCGCGCAGGGAGCAGTGGATTTCAAAACCAAACAGTGGTATTTTACTAGAAACAAGGGAATCCCATTGAGCACGATCCACCGGGTCCCACTGAGCTCTCAGTACGAACCTGCGACCTCATCCAAAGGGGGGTACGTCTATCCCAAGCCGGGGGGTACAAATATCAATCCCCTAGACTTATGATTAATCTCAATCTTAAAGAAATTTAAAGATACATTATTAAAACAGGAACAGAAGGATAATGGATGGCACTTCAAGTAAGAAAAAAGTAATAATCGAAAACAAAGGATAAAAAATGGAAATTTTAGATGACGAAGTGATTGATACTAATAACCCCACGGCCGATTAGCAGAAGGTACATATGTATATACCGGACTGCAAGAAAACCGGCGGAGACATTAAAATCAAGAGGGCTTAAGAAATAGTATGAGGGTATCACTCCATCTACCTCTCTCCCGGCGCAGCTGAAACGAAAATCAACCTGGGAGCACACAGTCCTCATGCCGTTGTTATCGAATATAATATCATACACCATCAACGGCTTCGATCCAGCCGAAGGTTGCTCCTGCGGTCAGCGTTGCAAATGCCCAGACTGCTCCCCAGGTGGCGGCACCTTCAATAGAGACATCGCTGATTGTGCCGGCCACTTGAACAATCGTGTTGAGTAGGACTCCAAGCGCAAGAATAATGGACCGAGAAACTAAAACTCTCGTCTTGGTGGACAACTTGCCCCAAGTGTTGCGACAAATAGCTGCAGCCAAATATTCACCCTCGCAGCAGCTTGCTGACCCACCAGGAGCGGTTGGATAGCCAGTGGAGCTGACAAATAAAAAGTCACGCGCGGCCCAGCCAGCAGGGATCATCGTCAGGAAGAGTACAGGCAAGCCGGCCGGACCAGCATGCGCCGCGCTGATATCCGGGAGACCCTCGAAGTGAATAACCAGCTGTGTAGGAAGCCAAGTCGCATAGCTGGCATACAGCACAACGCTAAAAACCGAGGTTGCCAAGAGCGTCGTGAAGATGGTGATAGTCTTGTCCTGTAGAATGTTTCGATTGGCAACTGCATCAGCAGGTGCATGCGAAAGGTTGTGAACGGACGAGGGCCGGCGCAGGAGGGCGAAGGGAAGCGCCGTTGAGACAATCGTGACCCCATATGCTATCAGAGCAGAAGTCGGGCGGATGCCGTAGAAGAACGACAAGAGAGAGTATGTGGGCAGGTGGGTCAGGAATAAGTACGATGCCACATCACGGCCTGATCGCAACCACAAGATTAGTCTCTATACTAGATGTCGAAACCTCGTGTCCGGACGCAAGGGGCCATGTATATGCTAATTGACACTTACCATCAAATCCTAGAACCCAGGCTAATCCGACCTCCACAGCCCTCCAGGCTATCAAGCCCCCCACTTCCCACCATTCTTCAAGGTGCTTGCTGATAGGCCCTAGATCGCCCACCGTCAAGGTGGACGTGAGTGTGAACAGAACGGAGCTCGCAATGAGACTGCTTAGGACCACAAGGATGAAGCGGGCTGGAGATGGGATGCACGCCAATCGAGAGGTCTGTGCAGTGGCTGCCATCGCGAACTCGCGCGCGGGTCGCGTATTGTCGGTCCACGACACAGTTCGCTTCTTGGGAGTCTTAGTCGGCATTTTGAGGCTTCCAAAATTGAAGAGCAAGATGAGTGTAATGCAGAGTTTAGAGCAAAAGTCACTATCAATTGCTTTCACTCAGTTGAAGCTTGGAAGAGAAAAAGCGAAGGCAGGTGGAATGTTTGGTTAGCGGTGAGCATACGATGATGTCACTATTACTTTTTCCGAGCTCCAAATTTAAGGACTCGGCGAGTTGACGTCTGCACACATACGGAGTAGTACCCGCGGACATATGTATATATTTGTAATTACAGTGGACTCCTCGTCCGTAAATTAGATTGACATATACAAAGTACCTAATCTTGATCTTCACCTTCGCGTTCTGCCACAGCCAACTCAACCGTCCCACTCTCTCGTCCGTGGTTGTCCCGTACAACGACGCGATACTTGCCATTATTCCAGAGATCTTTGATTGTCAATTCGCGAGTACGGCCAAGACTCTCAATGTCTCCAATGCGCTCCAAGGTGCCCTCCAAGTGGTTGTCGAAGTTCTCTATAGCGCAGATTTCCTGGAAGGCACGCTGCATGGGTACTGAATCAGCACGCACCATGGCTCGCGAATCAATGGTGAAGATATTGTCATGATCATAAGATTGAATAAAGTCGGCACGGGTCATAATCTCGCGCGCTTCATGAAGCGGAATTTCCGGCAGGATATGGCCTTGTTCATGGTGGTAGTTTGACTCCATCTCCTTCTCTTTGTCTACCAGCGCTTTCGCCAGAACCATAGCGGCAGACTGTGTTGTGGTTTGAATTAGTTTCAGTTGCATCGAAGGAACAAAAAGCAGAATATCCTATAGTGTGTACTTACCGCGTACTTCTGCTGGTCCATCACATCATCATCCATCTCCATTCCGAGGATCCAGCACTTGTTTAGGAACCATGTCTTCTCGGCTTGACAGATCTCATCACAGGTCTTGGTGACATCCTGAGACTTGGCCACGCGATTCAAGAAGGATAGTCGACCGCCAACTTTGTTATAGACTTGCTCGAGGACCGCAGATGGAAGTGTCTCGTTGTGGAATCGCTGGCGATATCTCTTCAAAGCACTCATCGCCTTGTCCTTGGGCAGATCTGTCACGGTAATGACTTCCATGCGGGTTGCATAACGCTTCAAGCGCTCGTATACCCAATAATCATCGCTGTTAAGAACTTGAAAGCAACAGTTAGCCTATAACAAGAAGGACATTTGTCAGGGTCTTACTTGTTGTGACGAGACCACTAGCAGCCCATTGCTCGGCACGCTGCTGGATCATCTCCAGTAAATCCTGTCCGTCGTGGTCATCTCGAACTAAATGGGTACTGTTGATAATCAGTATAAGCGGAGTCGATCCAATCTTCCTTCTGTTGAGAGCCACTTTCTCTAGCTTGTTGAAGGCGCGCTCAATGTCCAAGAGAGCTGTGGTGTCTCTTGGTCCACGAATGCTGAAAAGGCTCCCGACATAGCTGGGTATTCCTATTAGCGTTATACTTTCATGTTGGTGACTGTATAAGCTTACTCTTCGTGGAACTCGAAGTCCAGAGCTTTGCCCAGTCGGATTCGGAAGATTTCGAGGTCAGCATGCGCTTCGAACAAGGCACAGCTTTCGCCATTAATCTTGCGCATGGCCTCCAAAAGCATCGATGTCTTCCCCGTGCCCTTTTCGCCGATTATTAGATAGTAGTGGCCACTTTGTTTCCCAGCTACAATATCGTCAATTTTGGGTTGCTCGTTGCGAACGACCCAATGTTCCTCATGGCGGTACTTGTGCTTTCCAGAAACAACACCCGCGACCTCGAGGGCAGGATCACCTGGGTTGAACGCGTTGTCCATCTTGTCCAAGATCAAGTACTTGTAATACTGGTGATACGAGTATCCTGCCGCGCTTGGGAGCAAATTAGCACACATCTCTTGAATAATATAGGTAAACCTTACCCTAGAATAGCAATTGATGCCGCCGTGGTTGCCGCAGTTTCAAGCATCTTGAGAATCGTGGATCTCAAGTTGGGTTCTGAATCGCCGTTACGGCCTCCGTGCTTGCTCTCATCTGAATCATTCTGATCGGTGGGGTCAGGGGTCATTTGACCAGTGTTCTGGGGGTTTGAGTTGAACCGCTTGGGTGTGTGCATCACAACGCGGCTATTAATCCTGAGAGGCCTTGGCAGACCCTGTCGGACATAGGACCTGGCAGGCTGTGCGAGTCGGCTCCATAGCATCGTGATTGGGCTTCTTGGCGTTTGTACGCCGCGGTGCCAAGTCCTTCAGCAAAAGGCGGGCAACGAAGAGTGAGAATGTATATCTTCGTCAGAGATAACCAGAACCCCCGATGGTCTGTGTATGGCCTGTATCAATATAAAACAAAAAAAGTTTAAGGAGTGTACTGCTAGGATTCTAGACTTGTAGATGGTTCACGCAAAGCCACACCTCCAGGGAATGACGCGTCACTGGTGAAGGAGTGCCTCCGGGAAAACTGGGCAGATTAAAAAGACTGGATATCAGAAGGAAAATAAAGGAACAAAGAAACAAAAGGAGTTAATGAAAGACTAGAAGAAACAAGGGAGCCCAGGAAAAAAAGAAGATTGTGGCTAAGTTGTGGTGTTGGCCTCAGCCTCAACGAACCAGGGATGCAGAAGGCTTGGCGATCGAATCAGGAACATCCATCTTCGATCGTCATAGTATTGACGGGGTACCAGTAGTACAATGTTATAGGTTCAATTCCCCAATGTTTCATGAAATACGTATGTGGGTTTTTTAATTGGTCTTTCTGGAGGTCTGTGTGGAAGACGGTGGATCCTTGGAAAAACTAGTTGGCTCGAGGAGAGATAAACAAACAAGCCATCTTTACCGCACTATTAGCCTTTGCGTTTTAACATTAATGTTTTATAGCACAACCAAGTACAGAGTAGACTCTAAATCATATACAGATATGCAAAACATAGGCTCATTCAATTCCTATTTCAATCTACTAGTAGGGGTGAATAACTACATACTATGTACCTATATATGTAGGTAGTCTCCTGCTAGGAAAAAGTACCCAGGAACCATGTCTCCCGTGGTCGCTGCACCCTCAATTAGATATGGTAATCTGAATGTCACTTTGATGTACAGGGTATAATGTATGTATTCAAACTTGGCATTGCTATGGTGAAAGGCTATCAGTCCCTAGCTCCAATAAAGCTAATGGAGATGAAGCATATAGGAATTATAAGGTTTTCAAATATTTAAAAATTCATAAATCCATAAAGGGGGTTCCTTGAGAATAGATACGATGGAACAGCTAAAGAGCTCAGTATGCTTTAGATTTTAGCTTCTTTTTCCCGGCAACTTGCCATCCTTGATCTATATTTTTGTTACATATATATCCGAACTACCAGAGTCCCAATTATACGCCACTTGGAAAGAAAGTTCCTCGAGGACATAAAGCAGGTGCTAACATCCATACATTTGATGCTGTTCTGTCTACATGTTTGGCTCGCAGATGGACCTTTTCAGTCAAGTACATAGTATAAATAGTGCTAGCCCCCTTAGCTTCTATGTAGGCCCTGGGAAACTTAACCGCTTACGATATACATTTTTATCTTCCTCTATCCATCAATGTAGACCAATTAAAGACAAAGTTTGCCGTGGAAGTAGTTTATCACCAGGCAAATAAAATGCCACGGTGTACACAATCGACAGCTACTGCACGCACATTTGAAAAACATTGATACCTGAGGCAGCCAGGCACCATACCTTCCAAGCTTGTAGATCTATGAGATTCCAAGGTTGATATCAACACCCACTCAATGAAAATTATACGGACTTATCTTAAGGAAGAATATAGTATTTCCAAGCTATACACAACCACTCCGAACTAATTATAGTCTTTCTCAAAGTATTACAGTGAAATTGTAGACATTGTGGAGAAAATGTCCCTCTCCGCGCCCTTCCCCGAACCCACCGCCCGAGCACTTCCGAGGGTATGCCGCAGCCGAGAAATTTTCTCTCCGGTTTGGTTTCCCAGTTTCACCGTCCTATCCATTCATCGTTGCCTTTTTTTTCAACTTTCTGGGGTACGGGGTTTTTGTTTCTTGCTCAATTGCCCTTATATTTGTATACTATACTAAAATTTCTATCTGCCGAATCCCCGCAGGTCCTCAAACCCTTTTTTTTTTTCCCGTTCCATTTTCCCGAACTTTGTCTCTCACTCGCGTGTCGATTGTGAGATAACGGTTTACTGTTATTACTTTGTCGAAGCTCTCTTTATATAACCGGCTCGACATAATGGCACAGACCAACGGGGAGTTGGAGCACTCGAAAGGTGAGTGTTGACCCTGGAACCTCCATGCCGGGCAAGGTCCATTGGAATACAACATGGGTTCCGGGTAGAACAAGATGCAGGGCACACGAGCTAACGGACGAACAGAGGCTCCCCAAGCTTCCCAAGAGATTGTCAATGGCACCGCTCCCGAGGGCACAGAGGAGGACAATGCGGGTGGTATGTTGGGTAACCAGACGCGAACTGTATAGCGTCGTTCTAATTTGACTCTAGGTCTTTTCCAGATCTCCGTGAAGCTCCCTCATGCGCCACATAAGATTCAAGTGATGGTGAGTCCGATATCTCGCAAGGCTACGAAGGGGAAAGAATTTATCTGACTCGTTTGTTTCTCTAGGTCTCCAGTCAAGAACAGGTCCAGGATGTCCGCCAATCTATTGTCGAGCTACCGGGAACTTTCCAGTACACTTGCTTCCATCTCGAGTTCAACGGCAATCGCATCAATGACTTCGTCGAGCTGTCTGAGGTCCCGGACCTCCAGGCCGACTCCGAGATCGTCCTGGTCGAGGATCCCTACACCGAAAAGGAGGCTCGCATGCATGTTGTGCGGATCAGGGAGCTAATTGGTGCTTCTGGTGACCGTGTTGACAACCTCCATGGTATCTCCGCTGGCCTGTCCCTGCACGATGCGATTACGGCAGACGCTATCAAGGCCAGCGAGTCGGAGAAGGAACACTCGCTCTCCAAATACGACCTGACTGGAGTTTCACCACTGCAGACTATCCTTCCCACTGCCCAGGCTCCTCTGCCCAAGACCGTGAAGTCCATCTCGTTGTCTGCATGGAACCCTGTTCCGTATAACCTCCGCCAGAAGGGCCACTTGCTTTACCTTGTGGTTGCTACTAACGAAGGTGAACAATTCCAGATCACTGCCCATGTGTCTGGGTTCTTTGTGAACAAGTGCTCCAGCGTCAGATTCGACCCGTTCCCGAAGCCAACACACCCCAAGAAGGGCAGCGCCCACTCCTTGCTCACTCTCATCTCTCAACTCTCGCCTTCGTTCAACGCCTCCTTCGAGGCTTTGCAGGAGTACAACAACGAGAAGGATCTTTTGACCACTTTCCCCTTCCAGAACGCCATTCCCAACAGCCCATGGCTCATCGCCCCCAGCACTTCAAGCTTGAATGCCCACCAGCCCGATATCACCCGTTCGCAGGAGAACTACCTGATCTCTGGGGTTGATAACGCCGAGACTCTGCGTGACTGGAACGAGGAGTTCCAGACTACCCGCGAGCTGCCCCGCGAGACCGTTCAGGATCGTGTATTCCGGGAGCGGCTGACCTCCAAGCTGTTCGCCGATTACAACGAGGCCGCCGCTCGCGGTGCAGTCCTGGTTGCCCGGGGAGAGGTTGCTCCTCTGAACCCCACTGAGGCGCGGGACGCCCAGATCTTTGTCTACAACAACATATTCTACTCCTTCGGTGCCGATGGCGTTGGGACTTTCACCTCCGAGGGTGGCGATGAAGCCGCACGCGTGGCCGTAGGTAAGGACGTTCTTGGTATCAAGGCTGTTAACCAGCTCGATATCGACGGTTTGTTCACCCCCGGAACCGTGGTGGTCGACTACCTGGGTAAGCGCATTGTTGGCCAGAGCATTGTTCCTGGTATCTTCAAGCAGCGCGAGCCCGGTGAGCACCAGATTGACTACGGTGGTGTTGAGGGCAAGGAGGTTGTGGCCACCCACGCCGACTTTGTTCCGGTCTTCGAGAAGCTCTCGAAGGCGCTCCGTGTCAAGCAGCACCCTGTCTGGGACAAGGAGAACCAGCGCCACGACCTGGAAGGTAGCGTTGAGACTAAGGGACTTTTGGGTACTGACGGCCGGAAGTACGTCCTGGATCTCTACCGCATTGCCCCTCTGGATGCCGAGTGGCAGGAAGAGGATGGCAGCGATGTTTACCCCCACCGTATGTCCGTTCTCAGACTTGAGTTGGTCGAGTCCTACTGGCGCCACAAGATGAGCCAGTACGTGAAGGCCGAGGTGGAGAGCCGTAAGGCTGCTAGCGCCGAGGCTGCTAAGGAGGGCAAGACCGAGGAGGAGAATGCGGACCAGGAGCGTGTTGACATCTCTGGATTCAACCTTGCTCTCAACCCCGACGTTTTCAGCGGCCAGGTGCCGCAGACCGAGGAGGAGAAGGAGCAATGGGCAAAGGATGAGCAGGAAGTCCGGGATGCCTGTGATCACCTGCGATCCAAGGTCATCCCCGACCTGCTCAAGGACCTGCACGACGGCGACGTTGGCTTCCCCATGGACGGTCAATCGCTGACCCAGCTGTTGCACAAGCGTGGTATCAACCTCCGTTACCTCGGAAAGCTGGCCCAGCAGTCCGCCGAGAAGGGACCTCGCCTACAGGCCCTGTCCATCCTTTTGGTCCAGGAAATGGTTACTCGTGCCTTCAAGCACGTTGCCAACCGTTACCTGAACAATGTTCCCGCCCCCTTCGTCGCCTCTTGCCTTTCTCACTTGCTCAACTGTCTCCTCGGCTCAGATGTCAACGCTACTCCTAAGGCGGAGATTGACGAATCTCTGCGTGCGATCTTCCCCGAGGGCGACTTCACTTTTGAGAATGTCACTCCCGAGTCCCTCCGGGCCGAGCTTGAGAAGCAGGTCACCATTCGCTTCCGCTTCTCCCTCGAGAAGGACTGGACCAACTCTCTGAGACACTTGCAGCTTCTGCGTGACATCTCCGTCAAGTTGGGTCTCCAGCTCGGTGCCCGTGAATTCGCCTTCACCAAGGCGCAGGTCAAGGAGCAGGTTGTTGTTCCTGTCACTAACGGATCTACTCACGAGGAGCCTAAGAAGAAAGGCAAGAAGAAGGGCGGCGACAACAAGTCCCCTACTCGCACCGCCCCGGCGCCGGCTAAGCCCGCCGTCACTTTCACTGCTGATGATATCCTGAATGTTGTTCCTTTGGTCCGTGATGCCGCTCCCCGTAGCGCGTTGGCAGAGGAGGCCCTGGAGGCCGGTCGTATCTCTCTCATGCAGAACCAGAAGCAGTTGGGCCAGGAGCTCATCCTTGAGTCTCTGTCTCTACACGAGCAGATTTACGGTATCCTGCACCCCGAGGTCGCCAAGCTCTACCATCAGCTTTCCATGCTGTACTACCAGACTGATGAGAAGGAGGCTGCTGTGGAATTGGCCCGCAAGGCCGTCATCGTCACCGAGCGCACTATGGGTGTCGATTCGGCCGACACTATTCTGAGCTACCTCAACCTGAGTCTGTTCGAGCATGCCTCTGGCAACACTAAGACCGCTCTGGTTTACATTAAGCACGCCATGGATGTCTGGAAGATCATCTACGGTCCTAACCACCCCGACTCCATCACCACGATGAACAACGCCGCCGTGATGCTGCAACACCTCAAGCAGTACAACGACTCCCGCCAGTGGTTCGAGGCCTCTCTCTCCATCTGTGAGGACCTGTTTGGCAAGGATTCCATCAACACCGCCACCATTCTCTTCCAGCTCGCCCAGGCTCTCGCTTTGGACCAGGACTCCAAGGCTGCCGTCGGCAAGATGCGCGAGGCATACAACATCTTCCTCGCTCAACTTGGACCCGAAGACCGTAATACTAAGGAGGCTGAGAACTGGCTCGAGCAGCTCACTCAGAACGCTGTCTCTATCGCCAAGCACGCCAAGGATATCCAGGCTCGTCGTCTGCGCCGCAACCCTCTGAACCCTCGCGTGTCTTCCATGGGCACTCGTGTTCAGCCCCAGGTTGGCCAGTCTGCACCCGAAATCAGTGCCCCTGCCGATCCCTCAGGTCTCGACTCTCGCAGCATCGATGAGCTTCTGAAGTTCATCGAAGGTACCGACGCCAGCTCTTCGCGTTCTAAGCAGAAGAAGCGTGCCGCCACCAGCAACCCCAAGCTTCGCGGCTCCAAGCAGACTAACAAGGCATAAATGATTTCCTAGCCAGCCAATTCTAGCCAATTTAAACTGCATTAATTGGTTACCGTTCTTATTTTCTTGGTTATTATGTGTTAATATCTATATCCATTGTCATTTTGGGGATCGGTGGGCAGGCTTGATGAGCGAAAAGAACTGTTGTATTTTAGATCTCTCTCCTCTCTGCTTTCTCTTTCATTTTTGATTTCATCTGCCATGTTGGGTTGTCTCTCGGGTCGTTGCATGGAAAGGACTCGGTTGTCTTATATGGGCTCATATCTGGTGCATTATGCGGATCTGCCACTTGGGTCATTTTCTCTTTCTGAGTAGAATCCATTACGTTAATATGCAAATATTTGAAATTGGATAGATAGATGCCTTCAAGAACTTGACTGCGTACTGACTTGAATAGATCGATGTATTGTGGATGGAGACTTAGCTATAATAGGCAATTTGTATTGGCCCCCAGGGCCGCTTTACCGCATTAGTCAATGTTTGTTCTATTTGTTTGACTCCAATCCAATGTTGTCGTTCATTTTCCACTTAACACGCGCTTTAATTCTTTGGCATATCTTATTTACATTAGCTTACTGCTGCATTATTGGCAATACCTGGTTGAGCGCCATCATTGTTCTATCATGCATCGTTGAGGGGTTTGTTAGTACGGGTTGGTATAGCGACCCCATGACCAAGAGAAGCACCTGTGCCAGCGCTGACTCTTCGAATAGTTGTATGCTATTAGCAGATATTATTATTTCCTTTGTCCCAGATGGAGGACGCCCAAGCCACCGCAAAATGGGCAAACCGTGTCCTGCGCCCGTTAACCTCCATCTGTCGTCGAATCGCAAAGCACAAAGAAACGCTGTCGATAATCACCACCGAGTCGGAACCACAAGCAACTGCAGAGGGCAGTGATGTAGCTACCTCGAAAACTGATCACAAGCCGGAGAGCCGGCACTCCTGCCCGGGCTCCGATGTGGATCGGGATGAAAACGACCCAGCTTGGATTCCAGGGAAAAAGCCCGAGCGACGTCGACCCAGACACAAATATTCGTCCAAAGCAGAGGACACTGGCAGGAAACAGCGCAATAAACTATCAATACACAGCCCGGAAGCCCCGCGCACCCTGCCCGGCGCTATTGAGGTTGCGACACCACTCATCACTGGGAGGAGATGGGAGATGCCCCCGAGTGCACAGTCAGAACGGCCGGAACGCCAAGTCAACCCCAATATCCAACTATCACAGCCGCAAGTCTTCCGTGATCGATATTCGCTCCACAAGAGCCCTTGGCAGGAACTCCTCGACCAGTCTGGTGATTCGGGCTTCGCCGACATAGCACACAACCTTGATCGCGTCTTCCAAAATTTCCTCTGCAAAACAATGATATCCAAGCAAGAGGTGAATCCCTGGTCCCAAGGCAGCAGACGTGGTGCACGATCCTTGCTGTCCATGGTGGCAAGAAGTCTGCCTGAATTTATTGCGAGCGAGCAAGAAGCACAGGACGAGTTGGACGGGGACGGGGACGAAGATATGTGCGATGCATATTTCACAGAATTGGAAGAATTTTATGCGCCTTATGGGACAGGCTGGAAGCCACTCCGCGAGGCTGTCCGCGCACAAGGTATCTACTTGGTTTCTACCCTGATACAAAATCGTTGGATAACAGATTCGATTGCCTGCGCGCTGATTGAGAAATGCCGTTCCTTTGCGCCAGAAGAAAGTGACTCATTGCTCTCTACACTGCTTTCTACACGCAGAAATTACCCATATCCCCAGGCCTTAAGGCCAGTGGTTGAACATGACCCTTCAGATCCAATCCGATTGTTACGCAGATATGCTCATCATGGCGTTGCCAATCGCTCTTATATTTTTGATGAACTTGCAAAACTTCTCTTGCGCGGAGCACTACCCCCAGAATGGATGGGAACTAAGTTATGGACTAGCTGGATGACACGAGCGACGATATCCCTTTCGAAAGAGGATGAAGACTGTCCTGCAGCTACGCGGTTGATTGAAGCTGTGATTCTCTCAGCTACTGATGTCCGCCCTGTGACCGCTGCTCAGTGCCCTCCACCAAAATCACGTGTGAAGGGAAAGACCGCTCCTCCTCGTGCGACCAGGGCTGCCTCCACCACAGCATGGGAAATCTCAAATCTTGCACGGCCTTGTCCTTTGCAGGTGGAAGACGCATTGAGCAATCATGTCATAAGCCTCATGGCAGCGCTCTGCGGCATGCACATTTCACGTTCTCATGCCTCCAATGATACTGATTGTGTGGGCGGAACGAAGGCGAGCTATATTACGAGTTATCTCCACATGGCTCTGCAGCGAGAACTGGACTTAGTTTCCGTCGCGCAGCGAGCTAACAACACCCCTCATCAACTGTTACGGCGTGGCTGTATCTTGTTGGCTACCAGCCTTGTACAGTGCAACGACAAACTTTTATTGGACAATAACCACTATGTGATGGCGTCAACAGCCAGTGTTGATGAATGCGCAGAGGTTATAGCATCACATTCAGACATCGTTAGAGAGTTAGCACTGTTTGTGCACCAAGCGTTTCGCTGCCTCAAGAAAAGTGCAGAAGATGAACCCGAACATACTAGCGGCGAAATACGTGACATGATTTCGCAACTCGCCCGCTTAGCCGATACGCCAGCTTTGTCTGGCTTGCTTGGGCGAGTGGCGGCGGAAGCTGCCATGGAGTTTGCAGAAGCTACAGCAGATCCCGATGACCACATGTGGGCCATCGACGTTCAGGGGGCGGCCGTGACGAGACAGCGCCAGGAAGAGACTGTCCAACGGTCTTTAGAAGAACCCGAGCAATCTAGCCAGAGTACGGGCCTGTTCCGCTGGGAAGATAGTATAGCCGAGTGGGTGGCATGTACGCCGGCGACCAAGGGAAAGCCCATCCTAGTGCAAAAGGCCCAAAGACCCATGCGCATGCTATCAAGCCCAGTGCCCTGCATCGCTTCCTCCACAGAAACAGACAGCAGCTCACCTGGTTCTGATCGCTACGAAGACTCTGTCTCAAGTCTGGCCTCATCTCCCCTGCCAATGAGGATCAAGCGAACCTTCGAGGAGACCGAGGTTTCATCTATACGGCCTAGGAAACGGCAACGACCCACCCCGGTGGTTGTAGTTGACAGGAGTGGAAATAGCCCCCAAATACGCTCTCCTACCTCGACTAGATGCGATTCTACTGTGGAGCCAGTTACTCGCCGAGGCATCCTGCGAGAGCGCAGCACCAATCTGACTAGACGGACGACCCCTGCAGCACGACAGGCACGGAAGGTTGAAGTCGTTATCATCAATCACAAAGAAAGCAGCCCACGCCAGCCTATTGCCCGGCCCACTTTGGAGCGTGCTGCGAAGCAGGTCCATCGTACGGTAGAGAGACGAAGGTCTACGCGCCCTTCAGTTTCAACCATGCGTCATATAGTTGAGCCTCCGACCGCTCGACAAACGGTCATTCCATATTCCCAAGATGACGACAGTGACGATGAGCTTAGCTTTTTCTGAGCGGGGCCTTTCCTGGGGGTGTTGGTCTGCTTTTTTTCTTCTTGGAAATCAGTGTTTACGGTGTTTAGGACTCTTGATTTGATACCCATGGCCTTGGATTGGTGTTTTTGCTGTTGAGATATTTTGGGCACGTCTGTAATTTTTGTTTACTTTTTCGACTGAGACAAGTTATATGCGCACTATATCTGGCACGTAAGATAAAACAACTTGCAGACCGACAAAACTCCGGGCCCAACATGGGACGGCCTTGAATGATATAGGCCTGCAGCACGCAATCTCAGGGTAAGACATCGGATTGTACTCCGTACATATTTTCCAGTTTCAGTTCGCCAAGCCACTACTCTACATGGAGTACGGAGCATAGGACCGATGGCAAGACTACGGAGTAAATAATAATTCTATCAGAGAGCGTTTGGCCAAGCATGGTTTCTCCGAGGGCAATTCTCCGTGAGAGGAGATTAAGGTCTGATATAAATGAAATGCCAAGGAAACAACCCCTGAAGACGGAGATAACTTTTTACAGTGATGACTGGAGCAATAGCCTATGACCGGACTGTTTTACCACCCCTAATGTGGGTTGCTCCGTTCGCCTCAGCGCTAAGGGAGACCAGTCGAATATGAAAACGTGACCCCACAAAACCCTCTTTTCCCCACTCCCGACTGCAGATTGGCTCATCCATGAAGGAAAGGCCCCTTTCTCAAACAAACCAGTCGTAGGCCAAGCATTGCCGCGGGTCTATGTCGGCCTGTGTGTGGCGGTTGTTGATCCTTGTCAAACTCTGCCTGTCCACTGGCTGTTTCACTGTCGAACAGCACTGGGCCAGTTATAGCCCTTGATCGGTATTCCGCCACTTTACGACAGCTCAGACACGACCTGTCGCATGTTCCAGATCCATCTTCTGGCAAAGTCTGCTGAGGCTGCCTGAAAATATGAGCCCCTGATTCGCTGCAATGGATCTGCAGGATCGTCTGGCCTTTATACTCCATACGCAGAGAAATCCCTTGCACCGATCTGTGGTCCCAGCGCCAAACCCCTCTTCCGAGAAAATTGAGAAAAGTCCCAGAAATCAAAATGGAAACGACCGGATTCCACATGATGCGGGCCGTGCTGGAGGTGGAGAGTCCTGCTTGAATTCTACATATTGGTCCGGTTGGCCCTGACCCTGTCTTACTCTCTCTCTTCGCTGGACTGGATACAAGGGGAAACAGTCCTTTCTTCTATTTTTCGACCTTCCATTGTTCATGGTCCATTTATTTTTATCACAACAACATTGTCTCATTCTTTTTCCTTTGTTTTTGAGACAATCTTCATTGTGTCGCGGTAGACAATTTTCCATCTCTAGCCCGTTTTTCTTGCAGTGACTGGATCACTGGCATTCCTTTCGTTGCCCGTTGACAACAGCCTTTAACAAACATCGCCCGCTGTTCTGTGAACATTTCGCTTCTCGCTTCTCGCTGAAACCAATTGGACTGAAAAAAATCCAACCAACGGCTTTTATTCCATGCTTTCACTCTGATTTCTATACATTAGATATAGACAAGTCCTTTACTTGACACACCAGCCACCCAACAGAAAACCCTAGACACCCGAACCCCTTCAATCCTTGTTTCTGTCGTTCGACCAAGCAATCTGGGGTTATTCCGTTGCTGTTTCCCTCGATAAGATCATCCGAGCCTCCTGTGGGGTCGGTCCAGATATCAAGGTTCCCCCTTTTCAATCCACTCTTTTCTAGCGAGCTGGACTCGCTAAACAATACACCAATTTCTATCCTAAGCACTTGACGTGCAGCGTCTTGGGAGGTCACCATGCACTCCTTTCTACTGGCGATGTCCCTCGCCGGACTAACCAGCGCAACGGATATTGAACACATCGAAAAACGACATGGTGGTTACTCTCCCTACTACGAAGCCGTTAACGATGAGCTGGCACACTATACAATCCTCGCCCTTGGCTGTGCTGCCGCCGCTTATTACATCTGGCAGCTTGCCTTCCGCTTCTCTCGCCATCTCCGACGCCTGGCAAGCTTCACCGATGATCGGCAACGGTACTTCGTCTCCACACACAATACCTTTGCCTGGATCAAGGAGCATATCATATATGCTGCGTTGTTCCGCAGCCGACACAACCGTGAACTCCAGCTCTCATCAGCTATTAACATGGGTACTTTGCCTAGCCGCTTCCATGCTTTCCTTGTCACCGGCGTTATCGCCATGAACGTCACGCTCTGCTGTGTGACAACTCCTTATGGATCAGAATCAGACACACTTGCCGGTGTTATTCGTAACCGCACCGGAGTTATGGCAACCGTGAACTTGATCCCATTGGTCTTGATGGCAGGCCGTAGCAACCCTCTAATTGCTATGCTCCATGTGCCTTTCGATACATGGAATCTGCTCCACCGATGGCTCGGCCGCATCGTGGTGTTGGAAAGTCTTGCACACGTGTTTGCATGGGCGATCCCCAAAGCCAATGAGAAAGGATGGAAGGTTGTCGGAATGGCTCTGAGTAAAAGCAGCTTTTTGCTGACCGGCTTGGTGGCTGCTTGTGCGTTCACTGCGCTCTTGCTGCACTCGCCGTCGCCCATTCGCCATGCATTCTATGAGACATTCCTCCACCTGCACATTGCAATTGCAGCCGTTTCCATGGGTTTTCTTTGGGTCCATCTCAACGGACTGCCAGCGCAAGCCTATCTGCTTGCCTCCATCATCCTCTGGGCCCTCGAACGAGCGACCCGCTTCCTCATCATTGTGTACCGCAACTGTGGCCGTGAATCCACCACCGCAGTCATCGAAGCCATGCACGGCGACGCAATGCGCATTACTTTGCGCATGGCCCGCCCCTGGACCTTCCGTCCCGGCCAGCACATCTACCTCTACATCCCATCAGTGGGCTTGTGGACCTCACACCCATTCTCCGTTGGCTGGAGCGAAACCGAAGACAGCAATCTCGACGAGAAGTCTCTCCCACTCACAAGCAAAGACATCCTCAGCGCTCCTCAAAAAGAAACTATCTCTCTCCTCGTCCGCCGCCGCACCGGAATGACCGACAAGCTCTTCCAGCGCGCCGCGAACTCCCCGACCTCACAGATTACCCTCCGCGCCTTTGCCGAGGGCCCATATGGCAACATCCATACCATGGACTCATACGGTACGGTGATGCTCTTCGCTGGCGGAGTCGGTATCACCCACCATGTCCCCTTCGTCCGCCACCTCGTCGCCGGGTTCGCAAATGGCACCGTCGCCGCCCGTCGCGTCACACTCGTCTGGATCATCCAGTCCCCTGAACACTTGGAGTGGATCCGGCCCTGGATGACCAGTATCTTGGCGATGGATCGCCGCCGTGAAGTCCTGCGCATCATGCTCTTTGTTACGCGGCCGCGCAATACCAAGGAGATCCAAAGCCCATCTGCAACTGTACAGATGTTCCCTGGTCGTCCTAATATTGATACGTTGGTCGGCATGGAGGTCGAGAATCAAATTGGCGCTATGGGCGTTCTTGTCTGCGGCAATGGTGGTCTGAGTGATGACGTTCGCCGAGTTTGTCGGAAGAGACAGGCTCAGTCCAGTGTCGATTATGTGGAAGAGAGTTTCTCTTGGTAGAGTGATATACATGATAGATATAAGTTGCTGTCTTTTTGGCGTATGAGCGTGTTTATTGTGATGGTCGCTGTCGTCTTTTTACGTAGGGTTATACTGTTGTATGATCCTTTACTTGCCTGTTCGGCTTGCTTTGCAGCTGGCTTTTCTTGTATACTTTTGACTTTTTCTTTCTTTTCTGGCAGCGATCCTCCTGTCATTATGGGTCTATAGAGTTGTACATATCTTTTCTGCAAAATGCACAATTTGGTTAAGGATTGCTCTTAATTTAAGCATCGAGGCTCAATAATGTAGATAACAGTCCCCAGGCTTCAGTTGTGTGACCACCATCTGTTGAAATAGCGGCATATCCTTCGGCAGCTGCTGCGATCATTCCATATGCCGTTGTGGATGTGAGCCCGGCCGTGTAGCCGTTTCCTCTGATACCTTGTAATCGCTCATTCCAGGAATCACTATGTAGAAGGACGCCAACATTGACGGTATCGTTTTGGCGGTGTGTTTTTAGGTCACCTGACATTGCAGAAGTTGAGGTTTTGAGCTATCACACCACCGTGATTGTAGTAGTACCACTCAGGAATTTACTTGGAAACATTTGAGACTTGAGAAGCTTGCTGTGACAGAACTCGCCTGGTATGTGAAGGTATGAAAGGGCTTGAGATGAGCACAAGGATGGAGAGAGGCTCATGATGTCAAGACCAGCACTTCGGAGAATAAGCTCGGCAGAAATAATCTGCTGGATATTTTGATCTGGAGAGGTCATATTGCCATAGTTTATATACAACATATGTCGTTATTATATGTTTGTTGTTCGCTTTCTTAATCTATACGCGTATTCGGCAGGGGACTCGAATATTGCTGCCTCGGTCCGTTAAGGAGTGACATCAATTAGGAGAGATTGGATGGTATCTATTAGAGAAAATATGCGTGATGATGGCAAAGTATGAAGCCTAGGAATAGTTGAAATGTGCTAAATGTAGAAAAAAGCAACTTTTTTACATAACAGACAAGAGAAACCTAGATGAATCGTCTATAAACGAAACGAAATAAAGTCTCAAAGCTAAATACAGTATATAGAGCCTACCTTCAAGCACAAGAAGTTCAGACTTCAGAATAACTGTGTGCAAGCGGTATGCTTCTCTCAGAGTCCGCACTAAGGCTTATCTGATCAGGATACCAATAAAGAAGATAGCCATGACAATCGCCATCGGCACGCTATCAAAAACATACAATGTCCACTCATGCATAAGAGGGTACCCATCATTGTCCATTGTATATTCAACGATCCGAAAAATAGAACGGACCAAGATGAGGGCACTGACAGCGTATAGCATATGCAATGATCGTTGCCAAGGAATACCAGGCTTGAGGCACTCGGGAGTTGGCGCACGGCGAAGGCGCTTTGCAAAAATGATGGCCGTTACCCAGAAGAGGGAAAATGAGACGAGTTGAATTCCCAAACCGGCAATGACGCAAACCTTTCCCCATTGGGGGTGCCCCATAACTGAGAGAGACGAGGAACTTCCCTGGACAACAAAGGACAACACGTCAGACCAGACAAATGTTTTTGTAAGGCGTGAGACACGAATGGGAGAAAGATGTTCTCCATGGACCCGACGGATGAGTCGACCAAGGGTCATGTAGATGGACGCGGCAAAGAGCGTAGGACTGAGCAGAAGGAACACATTGGCGATCATGTACGGTCCCATTGTAGTTGTGTTATTGTGTGCAATGCAGCGGCCAATGTAACCAATGATCTGGACTTGATTGTAATGCAGGTCAGTGTCTGGTCTTTGGGGCATAGAAAAGTAAGACTGTAAGGCAAGGGAGTCCACATACACAAGCCGCCTAGGGTAAATGCTATACAAAACCATGTCCTGGCTTGGAACATTTTCCAAGAATGAAGACCCGTAAGGACAATGAATATCAGTATGAAAATGACCGCTGCTGGTATCGAAGGTGTATAGTTCCAAAATTTGTAGGAACGGGACACGAGTTGATACATCTTTGGTGATTGCATGGACCAAAGAGAGAGCCAGGTATTGTGGGTTGAGGAGAGCTCGGAGGAACACAGAATTTTTATAAAGTAGAGAATTTTGGACATTCCACATATAGAAGAATCCCTTTTTACTTTTTAGATCTATACCAGGTAGATCGGATTGCAGATACGCGTATAGAGATGACCCACACGCAACCTTGGAACGAAGTAAAGTTGGCCACTCCCAAGCTGTACAACATTTGAGCTAGTCTGAAAAGGGAATTGTGCTCGTCAATCTGAGGCTTGTGCAAAATATTATCGTCTCTCATTTTTCGTCCGCAGGCAGCTGTTTGGTTCACACTTGCATCAGTCTGCCCCTAGTAATTTCTGATGCATAAGTAATATGATTACCTGATAATATAGATCACAGTCGACCAGCAGGGGAAAGCTCGTCAGTAGCCAGGTAGTCGTTGATGGATTTCGAAGAGTGCTTCTTCAAAACGGCGTACACAATCCTGAGGATTGTTGTCTTTGCACTGCAAATTGCAAAGTTACCTTGCCAGGAGGCAGATCCATACTCAGCCCGTAGGATCTTAAATGCCTCCTCGCACTTTCAACGGTCTCAACGTAAGACGCAGGAATGGGATCAAGGGTGCTAAAAAGCAGGTTGCAAGCACGGGTATTAGCTTGATCCCATTTGTCAAGTTCCTTCTGATGATCCGCACGGAGAGTCTTGTTGGCATTCACCCGTTCTTCTGGACGAGAATTGTCGTAACCAGTTCCTGTTTTCCGCCAACCTGGACGAGCGCCAGCTGTTTGATGCTTTCTTCTGATTCATCCAGAAACTCGGGTGGAGACAGTTTGTGGACTTGCGCCCTAGATGATCTGAACATAGACTTTATTGTTTTCTTTCAAGGCCATGTATAAACGATGCTGCTATTAGGCGGAGTCGGCCTCCCCTTGGAGCTTTGGGACCATTTTGTCGATATCAGATTCATTGCGGCGGTCAAAGTTGTATCAAATATGTGGACGGCATGATGACTTCCGAGATGGGAATGGGACTAGGCGCAGGTCAGGAAGTATGCCGCCTCGGTGGCGACCCTCCCTTCCGGAGTTGTAGATGGTGAAATGTCAGCACTAGCATCCCGCGGTGGAAACTGGATGTACGGTCGAATGACGATCAACGAATCAGAGACAACGAACAGTCGAGCGAGAAGAAACGGCAAACGGTCGATGCAACGGTCAACGAGACACACTGAGAATAGAGAAGAAGATCTCTGTGCAGTCATTAACGGAGAGCTCTGATTGGTTGAATCAGAATGGAACCGGATTTCGGGATAGTCGAGGTCAAACCTTGTGCAGATCTCGGCTAATTATTTGATTGGTGAAAGCTTCTGATTGTGGGACCTCAAGACCGCACAGAGCTCCACCCTTGGCGCGACGCAAAAGCACCAATCGGAGGAAAGATAGGCGATGAAGCTTCCAAGGTTGTAGTTACCTAGGTAAACAGAGGCTTCAGAGCAAGACGCTCATAACCTGTTAGCAAGAGAAGCTAGAAGGCTACCGAGGAATAGAAGGCTTCTGGAAAATTTTGAGCTGCGTAGAGAAAGAGAGAAACAATCTACATGAGTGGGACTAAATGTTGGTGGGAGCAAAAAGGTCACATGAGCTTTCGACGCCCCCGATCCAACATGGTGTATGAACCCTTAGAATTTGCCGTGAAAACTTTCGTTGGTAAATCACTAAGATATTTGCACCTACCATCCCAGTCCCTCAGCCCAGGGCAAAACACCGCACCTGGCGCGTGGAATTCAGCTGGGAAAATATCGACTCAGAGCCAGATTGTGCGGTATCCTTAAGAATATCGACGCTGTAGGTGAGTTCATTGTGCCTAGGGTTTTGGAAGTCTGAATTTGGGCAAGACTGGAAACAGCGCAAGAGAGCAAGCAAAGAAAATACAAACTGGCCATGTTGTGGAGTGACTCAACGGCCTCCTGGACAAGCCTGGAACTGCTCACTGAATAAGTAACGCGTCACAAAGTAGTGATGTCGATCAGCTTGGAATATTGCGGAGATTCAGCTTGTGGAAACTAAAACGGTTTTCGTTCTCGTACCAACTGAGACCAAGCACCCTCTATAGCTTTAGGTGCAGTTGGGCCGCATCGTTCTCGTATTCTCTGTTCTCGCAGCCTGCAGTAACAGCTGGAGCCTTGGTGGCTGCGACTGGACCAAACCCCTACCAAGGATGACCTTGAAAAAGAAACCTGCGTGCCGCATCAAGGGCCTTGTCAAATCGAACTTCCTCTTTCAGAGCTACGAAGCCTCCTCAACTGAAACATTATACTAACCTTATCACGAAAGCCATGCTGCGCCTCCATCATTGCTGCCGGACGGGGTCTGGGGTCCTGGAGCTTTGGGTTATTGCACTGCCGCCCTCATGGCTTCGCGTCAGCAGACGGCCGTGATTACCGATTCGTCCTGGCCAAGCCAATGGGGTTAGGAGTTGTTGGAGGAGTAAGCTGTGGATCGCCCAGTCTTAAAAGACTCCTTCCGGGTAAGTTTTTGCGCATTAACCCAATTGGGCTTCGAGCTTGAACTGCATTCCCGCCAAGCTAGATTCCGGATGAGCCAGTGGCTGTGCTGGGTTGATCTCTGGTATTTGCCCCAGCAACTCACGGCTTAAGCTTTATGCACATTATCCAAATCCAGCTTAACAGAAGTATGTATACAGTGATGTAATACTTCCGCCCTCCTGCTCATACCACCTGCCTATAGTACCACCATCTGCCTACCAATTACTCCGTATAGAAATTTTTATTCCGGGGTTCTACTGGCAGAAAAGTGGGTCCCGGAATTACCACAGTGCAAATGCTAATAAACCTTGGAAACGCCACTGTACATCTATGTCTGAGATGCTACTCCGTACATGTCTGCTCCGAGTGGCCATGCTAAGCTGAACTCTCTTATTTGGAATTATCATTATCGTTCAGGAGCATACAGACCCACAAGTGCCCGCGGCGAAGAGGCTGGAGCTATGAGTATAAATATACGATCATGGTTACGCCAAAAAAAGGGAAAATAACTTACCTATTCAGATTTGCGCTGCCTTTTCAATCACCGGTTACACACCTCAAGATTTCGCAAACATGAAGCTACTCGACACGGTTCTCCTGTTTTCCGTGTTTCCTCTGATCCATGCCCAGTATGACAACGGTTCCCCTACAACGACTGCGACATCGCCAATCACCACATCCACGTCGGCTTCTAGTGGTGTTCACACGGTGGATATCGGGGAGGACGGCATTACCTTTGCTCCTGCTTCCCTGATTGTTTCTCCCGGAGAAAAAGTGGAGTTTCACTTTAACCCGCAGAAACACTCGGTGGCCCAAGCCTCGTTTGACAGTCCCTGCCATCCACTGAGCGATATGGCTTTCTCCAGCGGACTTGTCTCGACGAGTGGGGAATCAGTAAGTTATGCAAGCCTCAGCTGAGAGCTATAAGAAGGCATCTAACTCCAATAGAAAACCGTCTTCACCTTGATGGTCAACGATACAAACCCCATTTGGTACTACTGCGGTCAGCAAGGACATTGTCAGGCAGGCATGGTTGGGGTCATCAATCCCCCCTCGTAAGTGGGAATCGAAGATCATTTTACGAGACGTGAATTGGGTTTGCTTACTCAACTGATTCTCTTTAGCACCAACGGGCAAACCCTGGCCTCGTTTAAGGACGCAGCATCCAAAGCCAAAGACACTACAGTACCTCCAAATGTTCAGGGTGGCGTCCTTGCTAATTCCAACAACGAATCTGGAAGCAACACAACTACTGGTTCACCAAGCAGGACGAGCGGTTCTGCCTCCACCTCAGCCAATGTAGCTAATACGGTGGACGCTGTAGGTGGAATAAGTGTTCTTTGGATTCTATCTTCTTTGGCCTCAATGTTTATGGTGTAGGCTTATTACGAGTTGACTATGAATTGTGCTTTTGGAGACTCCTCGTAGTCGAGAGAGATTTCGTTCAAAATATGATAAGATATTGTACATAGGTTGAAATCATTGGTCAATTCATCGCTTCAGATAAAGACTTTACAGATGATTTCAACATTGAACTGTCATCAAATTCCAGTTCCTACTACCTACTAAATGGCCCGTCTAGTGTAGACATCTTCTGATGAGGACCAACTTCGGTTTTTACAAGGCATTTCTAAACTTGAGGCTATTTTGATACTTAAACGCCCAGATTTTACGTCCATATCCCGAAATCGACAATAACGAGTTGCTAACCATAAAAAAAATGATTTGCTGAGAGCTTCTCCCGGAGTATCCACCAATTTAATATGAGTTCGGGCACATAAGCGAAGAAACTTCACGACAGCATGACGAGAACCACCAAGGAACAAGTTTCCCTGTCCATGTATCACAAAAGGTGGGAATTTTCTGCATGCTGCGAGTGATTGGCAGCAAGGATAAAGATGTTAGCAGGTGAAAAAGAAGTCTGATGTTTCTCGTCGGAATTGACGTATTAATCGCTCATCGAGGTTTGGTAGACAATGTAGGCGGGAAATTTTGCAACCAAACGCTAAATGATGCTGGACGCTGCTTGTCTGTTCGGTGTCCTGATGTCCTGCAATCAGATGTAAGCCTAGGCCGGTGAGGCTGCCCCTTTCTGAGGCCGTGATTTTGTGATTGCCCAGCCGCCTCTGAAATTGATTTATATTTTTGGTATGACTGCTCCAGAGTCACTACCTAGGTAGGATAATCAGCTTGACGGTAGAATCGATCGTCCCCTAAGGCAACTTCAATGCATGTCTTCAATGCCTGATCCGAGGAGGATGATGGGGTGTTGCTGAGTGTCGCCCTTGATGGATTCAAGGAGCGAAGCTATTTACTTTGTCTTGATGCTAGTCCCTCGAATAATTGGGAAGGGCCAGGTTGACGGGGTTATAGGATTTGGTTTCCACGGGCGACATGTAGCTGGGTCTCTGGTAGAAATCATGATCCAACAGTGGAGGCCTTTCTTATCGTTCACACTGTAGTACTGTGCTGTGACACATAAACTGTTCAAGAAGTCTTACGAATCCTCGGGCTTCGGGCAATACGATTATTCAATAACACGGCTCCCGAGGTCGGGGGAACCTTCCGGAGTTCCACGAGCTTATAAATCCATAAAGTGGGGTCCACGACCAAGACTAATATGACCTCAGACCTCGCATACTTAAACCATCAATCCTCAAACATACAGCAGTAATTCACCCTCTTCTTCAATCATCTTGGGTTTTTACTCTTCAGTCCCCTTTCTTGTTCTATCAATATGACTCAACCAAACATCACCCTCTATACGACACAGACTCCCAATGGGATCAAGATCTCCATAGCGCTAGAGGAGCTTGGGTATAGTAGTTTCCTTGACCTTCTGAAGCTTGGTACTAAAGATTGTAGCCTGCCATACAAAGTCGAGAAGATTGACATTTCGAAGAACACTCAAAAGGAAGAGTACGTGCTTGCACCTCTACAAATACCTACACAAACAAAGCTAACTGCCGTACAGCTGGTTTCTAAAGATCAACCCCAATGGCCGCATCCCTGCCTTGACAGACACCTTCAGCGATGGCCAGGAGATCCGGATATTTGAGTCTGGTAGCATTCTGGAATACCTGGCAGAACAGTATGACCCGGATTACAAGATCTCATTCCCCAAGGGCACGCGGGAATACTACGAGATGAAGAACTGGCTGTTCTTCCAGAACGCGGGCCTAGGACCCATGCAAGGCCAGGCCAACCACTTCTCGCGGTACGCACCCGAGCGTATTGAGTACGGCGTGAACCGATACGTCAATGAGTCGCGCCGATTATACGGTGTTTTGGACAAGCACCTCGCTGAGTCCAAGTCTGGTTATATTGTGGGTGACCATGTCTCTATCGCCGATATCGCACACTGGGGATGGGTAGCTGCTGCGGGATGGGCCGGTATCGATATTGACGAGTTCCCGAATGTTAAGGCCTGGGAGGAGCTTATGGCCCAGCGACCAGGTACTGAGAAGGGCCGTCATGTCCCTGCCCCTCATACCATTAAAGATCTCATCAAGGATAAGGCGGCTGTGGATAAAGCGGCTGCTGAGGCCAGGTCTTGGATTCAGCAGGGGATGCAGACTGATGCCAAAGGCAAAGTTTAAACGAAGCGCCGATGAAGAACTGCTAGGACATTGATGACAGTTAAATAGTAGAGCAGTTGCATAATGGAACCGACGCATATTTTTGCTCATGATCTAGTGTTTCATTGTCTTGCAGCATTAGGTTTATAGGAAATGGTTTTCAGTCTTAGGACGCAGATTTATGAGCCAAATCGCAGGGGCTCCCACAATTGCATGCTGTCTCTTGCCGCCTTGCTTCTCCCCTAGTATATATAGTGCTCGGTCGGAGTCATTCCATATAACGCCCATCGATATTATAAAACAAGCCAAATCCAGCATTGAACAGCGCATTTTTAAATAGGCTCGGGAAAGGATTAAAGAGAATCGAGGGTCGAGACTGATTTCGAGTCCGTCTCCAATTGCATAACTTTCCGGATACATACAGTGATAAGTAATTCAGCTCACTGTATGCCAGCGGTTGGTGTGGCTGTGCTTGATATTTTGGCGCCCAAATAACTCAGCCACAATGACTGCCGAGTAAACTAAGATTGAACGGAACAGGCCAGGTCATCGCGGATCGGGCATACTTAAATCCGAGGAAAGCCTCGCCACCGCCTACTAAATAAGATTTTGCTAGAATCACGTGTTAATATTTGCCTCTTGAACACCAGGCCTTGGAAGCTTCTTTCATCTCTTTCATCCATATCACTAACTCCTCACCTCTTCTATCCAAAGCAGCAGTCATGGCTTGGCGCAACCAAGGAATAACTGGCTCTAACAACATCCCGCTTGGCCGGCGACGCATGGGCGGCGACGATGGAGAGGAGGAAAGTCGTACTGCGACCCCTTCCTCCATGCCCTCTTCGTCTATGGGTCCCGATGGCCCAAAGCGTGGGCGTAGCCCCGTTCGAGGTATGTTTTCTTTCCAAAGTGAAAGGTGAGAACAAATTAAGACTAACTTTGATTTCCGATCTAGCTCCCATCGATGGCGATGGCAAGAGGCGCAAGAAGCGCAACCGCTGGGGTGACCAGCAAGAGAATAAGGCTGCCGGTCTTATGGGCCTGCCGACTATGATCATGGCGAACTTCACCAGCGAGCAGCTTGAAGCTTACACGCTTCACCTTCGTATTGAGGAAATTAGCCAGAAGCTTCGAATCAACGATGTGGTCCCCGCCGACGGTGACAGGTACGCGCTTTCGTCCTTTGTGTTTGTGCTTACTTGTATACTGACTTTGGTAACAGATCCCCCTCGCCACCTCCCCAGTACGACAACTTCGGAAGACGTGTGAACACTCGCGAGTACCGTTATCGCAAGCGTCTCGAGGACGAACGTCATAAACTGGTCGAGAAGGCCATCAAGACCATCCCTAACTACAACCCGCCTTCTGACTACAGACGCCCCACCAAGACCCAGGAGAAGGTCTACGTCCCCGTGAATGACTATCCAGAGATTAACTTCAGTATGATAACTAACCCTCTAACTCCTAACCATTCTTCCATTGCGTCTATCACGAGTCCCTACTCGACTCGAGCTGACAAGGCATACCATTTTGGATGTCCTCGGCTTGTTTCTTGCTAAACCGTGGTGCCTGATGCTGCACATATTTTAAAAAATTACAGGATCACTAACACCTAGCTCTTGCTATTTTACAGTTGGCTTACTCATAGGACCTCGTGGAAACACCTTGAAAAAGATGGAGACCGAGTCCGGTGCCAAGATTGCCATTCGAGGCAAAGGCTCCGTCAAAGAAGGAAAGGGTCGATCTGACGCCGCTCACGGTAGCAACCAGGAAGAAGACTTGCACTGTCTGATTATGGCGGACACCGAAGAAAAGGTTAACAAGGCCAAGAAGCTTGTCCACAATGTCATTGAAACAGTAAGTTCCCTTTTCTCATTCTTGTGGGTCAAGAAAACCGGTATTGACAATTTATCAGGCCGCATCTATCCCTGAAGGCCAGAATGAGCTCAAGCGCAACCAACTTCGTGAACTTGCTGCTCTTAACGGTACCCTTCGTGACGACGAGAACCAGGCTTGCCAGAACTGTAAGTGAACACCTTTGAAACGTCCTTTGTTGCGCAATTAATTTTAACCATGATCCATATCAGGTGGTCAAATCGGACACCGCAAGTATGACTGCCCCGAGCAGCGTAACTTCACTGCGAACATCATCTGTCGTGTCTGTGGCAATGCTGGCCACATGGCTCGCGATTGTCCTGATCGCCAGAGAGGCAGTGACTGGCGCAACGCCGGCGGCGCGGACAGACGTGCTGTTGGTACTGGTGATGCCGTGGATCGCGAGATGGAGGTAAGTTCTTTTTGTTCATGGCTGCTTCATCAGGCATTGTACTAACATCTCACTTAGCAATTGATGAACGAATTGTCTGGCGGTGCTCCTGGCGAATACGAGCCCCGTCGCATTGAAGCCGGTCCCGGTGGCGGTCATGGTCATCCCGACGACCGTGATGTGAAGCCCTGGCAGCAGCGTGGACCGCCGCCCCAAAGCGATGTGGCCCCGTGGCAACAACGCCGCGAACCTCGCCCTCGTGACGACTACGGACCCCGCGATAACTATGGGTCCCGCGACAATTATGGATCTCGTGACGACTATGGATCTCGCAGCCAGGGTGGTCCTGCCCCTTGGGCTGCGCAGAACCAACACCAAAACCGTGATTTCGGGTACGGATCTCAAGGTGGTTATGCTGCTCCCGGTACTGCCCCGACTGCTGCTCCTTGGCAGCAACAGGCCCCTCCTGGCGGACAGCAGCCTGCCTATGGTGGTGGTTACGGTGGATACGGCGGATATGCGGCTTACCCTCCTGGCATGGGAGCTCCTGGTGCTGCCCCTCCTGGTATGGGCGCGCCTCCTCCCCCTCCTGGTATGGCTCCAATGTACCCCGGAGGTGCTGGCAGTCCTCCCCCTCCGCCCCCGCCTGGCGATGCCCCGCCTCCGCCGCCTCCAAGCGACCTGCCTCCCCCACCCCCGCCTCCCCAGTGATGACCTCAACTCAGCAGTGAAAAAGTGATCTCCATTCAAATAGTTTGTCCATGCGTGAAGAAATTAGCTATGGGGGCTTTGAAATAATCCAAGCTGGATTGATTTCAGAAGCCCACGGCTTGCTAACAATTGTTCCAATAACTTCGCTCCCTCCTATGCAGTTTTGAGTAATGCGACTAATACTCTTTAGTTCATCTTGACTTCAATGTAAGAATGCCCGGTACACTCGTATATGAACGTAGACCAGCAGATCCTAACGAGAAGTGGATGCCTCAGGCCCCACTTACAGGTCTTGGCTTCAGCTCCAACATTTCTCCGCAAAATCAACCTCCCTTCAATCTTGCCTAACTGATGCCCTCGTGTAATTCTTTGCGTATTAATACAAGTACCTGGCTCTTCATAAACTCATACCAGTTGTATTACACTGAAGCATCAGATTCATCTCACCATTGCATATGCAAGGATCGCAAGGATCGTCACGGGGGGATTTGTCCCTCCCGGGACCTAATATGTACGCTTCCACGTCCTCTCAGCGCAAAACTCCTCGGCAGTCGCAGCGGCTATCATCGGTGCGGTCAGCGCGGTCAGGTGGATCTGACCAGTCTGTTGTCCGACAAGACGGAGCGCAAGAAAACTCGCAGCGCCGCGCGTCGACGACGGCATCGGTGCAGTCAGCTGAGGAGAAATGGTGGCACATCTACTTGTTCCGTGGAATGATCAACGATGTCAAGCGCAGAGCACCATACTATTGGAGCGATTGGACTGATGCATGGGATTATCGTGTCGTGCCTGCTACGGTCTATATGTATTTTGCTAAGTATGCTCGCTCTAATTGGATAATAATCAACTTCGGCGCACTATTTCAATTACTCACACTCAGTATAGTATCTTGCCTGCCCTGGCCTTCTCGTTAGATATGTTCGAGAAGACAAGTCAGAGCTATGGCGTCAATGAAGTTCTCCTTGCTTCTGTTCTTGGTGCAATTGTGTTCTCGCTTTTTGCGGCTCAGCCCTTGGTCATTGTCGGTGTTACTGGTAAGGAATCTGGAAATTTGTGATCGTGAAGACTCTAACTAAGGGATGTAGGTCCCATCACTGTGTTCAACTATACTGTCTATGACATCATGGCTCCTCGAGGGACACCGTATCTTGCATTCATGTGCTGGATTGGGATGTGAGTTTCAGTTATTATCTTCGATCATTGACTTCACTGACATCCATTGTAGCTGGTCTTTGGTTATGCACTGGATACTGGCCATCACTAATTCCTGCAACGCCCTGACTTATGTCACTCGGTTCTCGTGCGACATCTTTGGATTCTACGTTGCATGCATCTATATCCAAAAGGGAATTCAAGTTCTCACCAGACAATGGGCCTCCGTGGGAGAGACCTCTGCCTACCTGAGTATTATGGTTGCACTACTTGTCCTGATGTGTGCATGGATCTGTGGAGAACTGGGCAACAGCAATCTTTTCAAGCGATACATTCGCAAATTCCTCGAGGACTACGGTACACCTTTGACCATCATCTTCTTTACCGGCTTCGTCTACATCGGTCGTATGAGGGATGTTGATATCGCTACCCTTCCTACTAGCAAGGCTTTCTTTCCTACAACTGACCGGTCTTGGCTTGTGCGTTTCTGGGATATCAGTACCGGAGATATCTTCCTTGCCATTCCATTTGCGCTTCTTCTCACAATTCTCTTTTACTTTGATCACAATGGTGAGTACTCAGCATCGAGCAGGTTACAGTGGATTTTATGACTGACGCATCCCTTCCAGTGTCATCTCTCATTGCTCAAGGAACCGAATTTCCTCTTCGAAAGCCAGCTGGCTTCCATTGGGACATTTGGCTCCTCGGTCTCACAACCTTTGTGGCTGGAATTTTGGGAGTACCTTTCCCCAATGGTCTGATTCCCCAGGCCCCCTTCCACACTGCCGCCCTCTGCGTTACTCGTCAGGTCACAGACGAAGACGACACAAATAAGGGCAAAGCCATCCGTATAACGGACCATGTAGTAGAACAACGATTCAGCAACTTTGCACAGGGACTTTTAACCCTGGGAACAATGACTGGACCCCTCCTCATCGTGCTCCACTTGATTCCACAGGGTGTCATGGCTGGTCTGTTTTTCGTTATGGGTGTCCAGGCTCTACAGGGCAATGGCATTACGCAAAAACTGATCTTCCTCGCAGAGGACAAGAAGTTTACCTCCGCGTCCAATCCTCTCAAGCGAATCGAGCGCCGTTCTGCCATCTGGGCCTTTGTCGCTCTTGAATTGTTTGGCTTTGGTGCGACTTTTGCTATCACTCAGACCATCGCTGCCATTGGGTTCCCTGTTATTATTCTCCTTCTGATCCCGGTGCGCTCGTTCCTGCTTCCTAAATGGTTCACCCGCGAGGAGCTTGCAGCACTCGACGGACCGACAGCTAGTCCATTCACCATGGAAAGCGTCGGTGGCAGCCACGGGATAGAGGACTACAATGAAGCTGTGGCTAGCGGCGCCCGGGACGAGTATCCCGGTGGAGGTGTTGGGGTCTTGAGAAACCGAACTTCAACTTCTCCGGAATCTGCAGTCGAAGATGATGATCTAGAGCGAGGTGAGGCATATGAGCTCGCCTCCCGGGTTTCGCGCAGAAGGAGCACGGTTAGCGGGGTGGACTAATGGTGCTATGATAGCCTGTACTTCAACGAAAAGTTGCCTTGATTCTATTCTGTTTTGTCGTTTTCACCATCATTATACACCATTCAATGAACAACCATAACTACATAACGTAACCGGTAAGCGAGCCGCCATTGTAAGCGAGCCACCACCCTACCCCCATCTATCGGATTCAAATGCATTTATCTCAACCAAAACGCCATTAAATTAAATAAACTAAACTCATCATCTATTTGGACACGCATCTCTCCTATGACCCTGATTTTTACATAGCCCGCATGTTGAAAAAGCCCTTCTTCGTGGCGGGGGTATAGGTGCTTCCATTACTTCCACCGGCTCAGTAATTAGTACAGATGCTTCTTAAACCGAGAGGCCCTCCTCGGCAGGTATCTGCCTTCGTGATCTAGTACGCTTTTGCTTCTGCTTCTCGTTAGCGGCGCGTAATTCCTTATTTTTTAGCGAGTAAGATAGCATTTTATGTTATGAGTTTTCCACATTTCATACGCGCGGCTTGAAGTCCTTCAAAGGTATCTGTTTGTCTACGGACAGCGGACCGAGGCCGGATAGTCTGACGATTGCATCGGTCTGAGATTGCCAGTTCGGTCCAAACAAATTGGGCGTCATTTTGAATCGAGGATCGTTCGCGGTCATTTTCTCCAAGATCTCCTTCTTGTCTGATTGAAGGTCCTGAATAGACAAAGCTTTCATATCAATCCCTTGGTTAGAAAGTTCTTCGAGCTGCTGCTTATACTAGCGTATATTCTCTTTAATTTGCTCGAGCCAAGGATCTATGCGGTTGAAATCTTGTTCTCCGTAGATGTTCTCAAATGTTTTAACGATTTTCCCGATGTCAGGGAAGATAGATGTGAGGCTTTTCCATGTATCGCTGGAGGTATGGCCTTGCAGATTTAACGCGGTTTTGAGTCCGGGTAAAACAGTAGCAAGAGTGGCAAAATCGGCATCTCGCTTCTTGATGAGTGAATCCATGCTTGGGATCCCAGAATAGGAAGAATGCGCGGGAATCGACGGATATGAAATAAGAGGTATTCTACACAACGGCAAGCAGGGCAACAGTAGACTTGCGTCACATGATATAATTCGGTAATTTTAATTTTGCCGTCACTCTTATCGATAACGTACCTTCCCCTCCATTAATACTATACTACTACTAGTCCCCCTTCGTTAATAGCCTTCTCACTTCTCTTCTTCTGCCTCATCTTCCTTTCGCTATCCACCACTGTTTAGCCAATATGCTGTCTCCGCCATTATCCACAGTTTCCTCCTCCTTAGCTGCAAAGGACGTCGAATCGGCGAAGTCCCTCGATAGGACCGAGTCAGATGTTGCGCCTCGAACCTCGCAGGTCAAGGTCGAGGTTTCGCACCTGCCATTCGAAATCCCGGGTGCTTCGGTGTTGTCTGCCCCTTCCATTTCTACCCTTCGAGAGACTGCAAACGATGTCTATCATCAAATCAACTCCGACACGTCTTACTCGAACCAGTTTATCATCGTGTTAAACATATCCCGACAAGTGCAGGAGCTAATAGCTGGAGATCGAAACCCCCTTGAAGTGCCTTACAGATTGACACTCGACACACAGCACCAGCAAGGGGTCATTCGAATAATGCCATCAGGAGCTCATGAGCGAGTCACGCGGTCATTTTCAAACAAACTCGTCGCGAAGTTACTCAATATGGGGATTGATCCGGACGACTACACTATGAACACGGCTACCCGATACCACGGAAGAACATGCGATAAAGAAGCCGACGAGTCTCTTACTCCGTCAGGGAATCCTTCTGACGATGATAACTGGCCTTCGCTCGTTATTGAAACTGGTCTTTCTGAATCAGAAGCACAACTACGAGCCGACGCATATTGGTGGTTCTCAAATTCCGACTACAAAGTCAACATGGTTATACTATTTCACGTCCAAAGATCGCCCGAGCGCAGAGTCACCATAAAACACTACAGTCTCAGACCAACCACCCCTAGAATCACCCGTGGACTACAGGCGGAGGCCCAGCGCACCCTGCTATCTCAGACAGACTCCCCAATAGTGCTACGTCATTCAGCGGTCAATGAGATCGTTATTACCTCAAGCGATGTTGAGAACGCTCCGCTGGAACTAGATTTCGAATCCGTCATGCGCCGCCGCCCGGCCCCTAACACAAGGGAAAGAAATATCACATTCACGGCTGAGGATCTTGCTGCGTGCTGCCGCCATGTCTTTCTGGAAGCCTGAACATTATTGCTACCCTTTTTTGACAGATATCCACTTTGTAGTTTATTTTATTAGTTCAGGATTCCGTGGCCAAACACCGGCAAATCAATCGACAGCCAAGAACGGCCTCACTTGCTGCCGTTTCTTACAGCCTACTTGCCGTCTGCTGCTTTAATTGAGTAGAGCAAAAGTGGGCAGATCAGGTAGGAGAGCGGCGGCACTGGACACCTCATTTCTTTCCGCGATCTGCAGTCTCGTAACTCCGTCGGACGCGTTCGACGCGTTTTTAGCTCACGGTACGGTGGAAACATGCGAGACCGATTACACGGTTTGTGTAGCGGATAAATTAATTATCGGCCTAAACCTAGTTATCTTATATCTAATAGCAAAGCGGGTGAAGAATCCCGAAGCTAAGACGAGCTTATTTCTAGAATGTCCCAATTATAACGCCTATCTCACCGTTGTATGCGGATAGCGAAAGGTGAGCAGAATAGAACAAACATCGTACACTCGGCTCTATTTCGTATTACGCTAGCAGGACGCGGTATTGAACGTCCTTTCTCTTATTCCACATAAACCTAGGCCCATAGACGCACTTGTTTGCCCTAACCCCGGCTGATGAACGACGGGACAAAATCCAGAGCATGGAAAGGTTACACAAACAATAGGTGCAAACCGTATTTAGAGGCTGGTAATCAACGTTGCGTGGTCTCCCTAGTCGATTGGTCGCATGTCTTCATCACGGAAAGCATTTCATTGACTAAATCCTATCCTCACTGGTCCATTAGGGCCGATATATCGATATATCATCAACTCGAGCGATTGCAAGCCAATCTAACTACTGTTCTAGTAGTCATCGTACGGCTCATATAACGCCCCTAAAATCATGATCGTGACTGCTTGGGTATTAGGGACTCCGGAACGGGCGACACGACCCTAACGTTGCAGCTTCCATCCGATCCAGCAGGCGGATTCGAACATCCCTAGGCGAATATTAGGACAATGTCAAGCTCAGATATATTGCTATATATAGGAACTACTATCAGGAGTGTGGAGAGGATCGGGCATTGTACCATTGGCGGAAGTCGCGGTCAGCTTGAACATATATGGATGAATAGACAGATGATAGGGTACGCCCTAACTCATCCCGACTAAGCGGTGTACAGCACTACAACTATTAACAAGTGCACCACCTGCTGGTGACTCCCTTGCCTATCACACGGCCGCAGTTCTCGGGGTTATAGGTAGTCAAGAATGGACAGAAGACGGCGGCGTTTACGAAAGTGGCTGACCTTGCCGAAAGCCTTCTAATTTATCCCAATTACTTATCGATACAGTCTTCAGCGAACGCGTGAGTGGGAGGTGCAAATAGAATGCGTTTTGATGGGCCAGATGATTCGCCACCGTGACGTATTGAAGGCTGAAATCTGATGGTGCATTCAGAAGTGATGGCTATGTAGATATAGTAGAACTCGAGATCAGCTTCCCCGCCTTAATACATAAGATTTGCTTTTCACTTTTTGCATGAAACACGCCACCGCATAGGCTGAGCGAAGTCGTGGACAAGAACCAAGGTCTCTGCTATCAGCTTCGCTATGGCTAACACAGTCAGTTAGGCTTCCCTGATCATCACATCCTATCACTTCCAGGGGACCCATCCTCCATTGCTAACATGTCACGATTCGGCGGGATGAACAAGATCTCTAGAGGTGTGATTTCACATACGGTTGATATCAACCGAAAGTGTTCACTTCGTCTTCTATGCCTCCGCCCTTCCATGGGGGGCAGATGCGGATCCATGATCGCAAGTAGGCGCGAGTGTGCGTTAGAGGAACGGCCGACAGGGTCCTTCGATGGCTTTGGGTCAGCCACGCGCATCCAGATTGACAGCACACATCCATCGGAGGCCGTCGTTCTATCACGGGCTCGTCTAGACGACGAGCGGGGCCGAGGAGCCAGGAAAAACCTGGTGACAGTCATCGTCATTGGGGAAGGAGAGCGTAGACGCGCCGTCTGGTGTCAGATCGTCACCACCCCAAGGCGATTGACCTGTCGACGAGGGGACCTGCCACAAGTGAACAAACTCAGAGATCGGCCTGCGGACCGGAGATGGCGTCCCCAGGGGATGATAGACCGGGTGTAGTCGCGGTGTTGGGGTTCGTACGTGAGGAGAAGCATTGTAGGTCTTTTTTTTGGTTCTCGGCCGCCGGACCAGGGTCCTCCTTGATTTTCGCTGGCGCTGGGAAGGGTCACAGAGCAGGAAGCTTGTTGAGCATTTCCTGTGCCAGTGCTGCCGGAGGGCGTCGGCGACCTCATAGGCATCCCGATAGGCGTCCCGATCTCCGCGCTTCAGACAGGCCGCCTCTGGCACCTGCGTCTAAATCTGTACTACTCTGTCACTGCCACCTGAACACCCAGTGGTTTACCGCTTCCTCTAGCAATAAGATAGACACCTCTTTGTGGCACGGAAGCCAGGATCCGTCATTAGGAAACGTAGTTGTATTGAAGTACTAGATTTAGTCTTCACTTTTCTGTTCGTTCCTTCTACTTAGAGAAAAGTCGACCTTTATGCCGTACGACGCCTTCCGGCCAAATCGACGGATGCAAAGGCTTCCAAGTTATATGATAAATACTAGCGCGGTTGCGCTATTTGGAAAGTGTAACACGTGCACATGGACGCCAGGAATACCACAAGAATAAGCTTCACCTCCCACGTATTCTCTGCTTACACGGTGGCGGAAGCAACGCACACATTTTCAAGACGCAATGCCGTGTGGTCTCGCGCATGCTAGAGCCATACTTGCGATTTGCCTATGCTGAAGCGCCATTAGATTCGATGCCGGGGCCGGACGTCCTTCGGTTTACGCTGACTATGGCCCGTTCAATCGACGGCTCCCGGAGCACGAGGTCGAGGATAGAGCGGCAATTGAAGCTATCAACAATTCGATAAAGACCGCCATGGTAGGGGAAGACAGATCGGGTGCAACGGGTCCATGGGCGGGATTGCTGGGTTTCAGTCAAGGCGCGAAGCTGGCTGCAAGCTAGATTTTCCGACAACAAGTCCCAGTCGAGAAACTGGGGCGGGCGAAAGCTGGGTCTGGCTGGAAGTTCGCTGTGCTGATGGCCGGACGAGTACCGACAGTGAACCTTGATCCGGATTCTTTCAAGTCTTCTATGCTGAGCAACTCAGATTGGTTTGTCGGGGCGTACGGAGTTAGGGGATATCATGGGAGAGGAACACGTCCTCAAACTACCCACCATACATGTCCATGGGTTGGCAGATCCAGGTCTTCACCTACACCGTGAGCTCCTCGAGAACTATTGTAGCGTCGACAGCGTTCGGGTTTTGGAGTGGAATGGCGCGCATCGGGTGCCGGTAAAAAGTGCTGATGTGAATCCTCTCATCGAGGAGATTTTGAAACTGGCAAAGGAGATTGAGGCGTTATGAGACTCGGAGTAACTGAAGTCAGTGAAAAAAAAAAAGAAAGAAAGAAAAAGAGCACTTCTGGATGTGGCGCGCGTTATAGATTTGACACCGTATGAGGATGCTCACGGTCAAGGCAAAAGCGAAAGACGAAGAGAGCGAACACACGATACTTCAAACCTTGGAGGACTAGATGAGCAAGCAGACTACGTACTGAAAGATGTACCTATGGAGAGCCACGAAGCTCTTGACCCATTTGCACTTGCATCGTGGGAGAAACGAACACAGACAATTGCTGCTGGAACATCAGCAACACAGGCGGACGTGGCCGCGGCCGTCCGTATCGCCGTAAGCAGCTGGGCACGTAACAGTGTGGTAGGGATCGGCGGAATCATCGAAATGCAAATCCCAGAGACTGTCACTTGGGTACCTGGTGGTTATTCTGACTTATTGATTGGTTGCCCGATTTTCCCGTTTGGAGTCGGCCAAATTACCTGCGCCATTAGGCGCGAGGCGTTTTTGGTCCTTTTATTTCCCCTTTCCTTTTGTATTTATTGTATGTATGTTTATTAGCGCTACCTGTGTAAGGTTTTGCTATTCACAATTGAAGTTTAGCCTTTGTATTCTCCAGTATTGGTAGTAGGTAGAATCTATCTATAATAATAGGTACTAAGAATAAGTATGGAGGGTAGGTACTAAAAAGTAGGGTCATAGGATCTATAGTGCTACCTCTAGAGCGGCCCGTAGGGCCACCTAGATCTAGTGTCAGTACAAAGCGAACCGAGGGTTAACATTTCCAGTACCACACTTGGGATAAGAGAAGAACAGAACCCATGTTCGGGGATACTGGCGACAATGGCCTTGAGGTCGCTACCAAAGGTTAGATATCGCAAGATCGTGATTATGGCGAGGGACAAAGCCGCCGTGCTTACACTCAGGGACCCTCGGCAACAGTCCAGGCTTACCTACTATAGCTATATTGTCATAAGAGTGCTACTATTATTACTATTAATGCTACTTAGATAAGAATTAAATCAGTAAATAAGGCTAGACAGTATTCATAATAATAAATTCAAAGGGTAGAAGTCCGCACTGGTAGGTAGAACTCTAGAATTTGATTGGGTGCGTAAGTGGCATAAACCGGCCATCGGAGTGGGCAAGTCGCACCCCGTCAGCCAATCAGAACAAATTTCCTGGCCAACAGTGAATTCAGCAGCCAATCAGAGTGAGGAAAATACACATTTCTGACCTTAAAAAAATGTAAACATTGACAACTACATCTATGAGAAGAAAGGAAAAAAAGAAAAAAAAATCTAAAAGAAAGAAAAGGGAAAAGAAAGAAGACCAATCAATGACCGTGGCGACCCTCAATCAAATCCTTCGCAGCAACTTTTCTGCATTCCTCCAACACCCTCAATTGTCCGGCGACCTCGCCCAGTCTGCAAATGACTTCCTTGTTCCCCCGCGTAAAACCAAATATTACGTACGGAATTCCGACGTCGCGGCAGAACTCCTTCACGTACGGCTGTGCCTGGCGCAAGTTATGTCTCGGGAGGCGAGGGAACAAATGGTGCACGACTTGGAAATTGAGACCGCCATGCACAAAGTCCAACCAGGGCGGGCAATCGACGTCCATCGTCGTCCGCACCATCTTCTGAGCAAACGACTCGTGAATGCCCATATCGGCGCTCGACATGGCGAAGTGACTGAGCGTGAGTTGTACGTGCAACGGGGCGGTGACCATATGCGAGATGAGCAGAAACGTGATGCGGGACGACCACGTCGGGATCGAGAGGTATAGCGTCCGGTAGCCGAACCAGTACCAAAAAAAAACCTGGCCGGCCATTTCAAGGTAGCGATGCCACCACGCTGCGCCTTTACGGGGCGCTTGCGCCGGATCTAGTAGGTATGACCATGCTAGGCGGTACAGGTTGAAACGACCCCATAAAAGTATGGGATAGTAGAGGTAATGCTGGTACTTAATAAAAAACCGTGCTGCAGCGTCGAGGTTCATATCCCGGTCGTAGTAGCTCGAGCGCAGGGAAGTAAAGAATCGAGAAGAGATGGCGAAAAAGGGCATATGCTGGATGTCCGGATCGTGCTCGGGCGAGTTGGTTGCTATGTGATGCACGTTGTGATTCCGCTTCCACCAACCGATTGAAAGACCACCAAGGAAGTCTGCAATGAAAATCCCGATGCAGCTGTCCGTGTGGAATCCATGGGTTATGCTTATGTGACCGGCGTCGTGAACGGTGAATGCAAGCAGGTGCCAGAGTAACCCAAGGAAAAGGCTCGAAAGAGCATAATAGGAATAGTGAAGAAATGTCAAGAAGAGAACGAAAAGAATCGAGTATCGGACAAATTCGACAGCGTAGGAGCCATATGGGCACTCGTAGAGTCCTTCGGATTGCAATTTTTCATCGAGCTGGCGGTACTTTGAGACGACCTCGTCTTGTGACCTCTTATCAAGAGGAGGATATTTTGAAAGATCTGATGATATCGCGTGGGCTGTTGATGCTTCCGCAGATCTGAATTGCCCCAGCTCCGGCTCTGATGAGAATAAGGATGAAGCTCGAGAAATAGGCGTATCATTGCCTGCACGCCTCAGACGAACTTCGTCTCCTGTCTCTTCAGTATCGAAGACTGGTGGTGGTGGTGTCGATTTTCCAGATGAGCTGACATCTTCTTCGGCATATAGCGCTTCGTCGTCGACCTGCTTTGATACCAGCCTTCTGAATGTTCCTCCCTGTATCGGAGGCAAGAAATTTTCCCATCTTCCGTGTACTCTTCCTATCACATACTTCTGCATATGTGCCTGTGCTTCCTTTGAGTGCAATGCTGTTACTTCGTCCGTCGCATCCCGACCGACCATGTGCAATATTGCTTTATCACCGCCTGGGTGATATGGTAGCCACGCGTCGGCCTTCAGTACCTGATCACCCAATATGATTATCTTTTGCCCATCCGCTATCAATTCCGCGATTTCTCTCCGAGACCACACTCGATTTTTGCGTGACATAGCCGGCGCCATAGCCCAATGGTGGCTGCAGCAGAGCAGCTGAAGACTGAATTCAAATCCCGGGCAGATGATGATGACGGATGCTCAGCATCAGGCAGAAAGAGAATGAGGTACTCACACGTAGTGTCGTATGTTGCTGTTGTTAGTTCGTCCCTCAGCATCAGGAAACTCGGTGTCAACAGGTCAGCCTACAAAGCACGTGCAGGACCTAATCCTTTGGATCACCCCGACGACGAGACAAAGAAATATTTCGACCAATGATCAGGCTCAGTGATCCTTCGGGTGAGAGGCCCCACTGTCGGACATTACAGTAATTATCCTGTAGATTTGTTAGACATAGAACGGCACATACAGTGACACCTCATAAGTTTAACAACACCAGGTCCACACCTCTTTATTGCATAATATTCTGCTAGTCAAAACCCCCCCCCCTCCAAAGATTAACCATGTAGCTATTACGGCGTAACTATCATGCCGGAAACTTGCTTACTGACTTGAAGATTTACCCCCTATCTCAGAATAGATTTTCAAGCGGTGATACGGATGGTTTTGGCCCCTTGTACCATGACTTGGTGAACAATTAGGTAGGCGGTAGAGCCATGATGTAGGCGGTGTGATTGTGGGTCCCGGCTGTGGTGTTAAGACTTATATGAGATGTCACTGTATGATATGGTACACCCTCTGGCCACGAAATGGCGTCGCCCGACCCAGGTATTACCAACAGCGCCTTACCTTGTGTAAAGGAAAGCGTTATGGAAATGGATTCCAGGACCTTGATGTATATTTAGCTTCTTTGTCCCAGGTTCTTGGCGGTCCTCTCCAGGGATATGCTATGTGATCATGCTGAGCACTACATGTGCCAAAAGAGGACTCGGAGGATAGCTAGATGCATCATCGTGACGAGCACGATTCAGGGACGAAGAGGTACAGAAGAGCCTCCCCTTGAAACTTGGACTTAGCAAGAATTAGTCTCTGCAAGAAGAATACCATACGCTCCCCCCCCCCAACTGTTCAACTCGCCTGACCGACAGGAAGCCTGGCAACTAGTATTTCTTTACAGCCTTACTACAGATTAGGTCCTTTCGAGGGTATCGAGGAACGGTGCTAGGTAGAGCGCTTAATTGATCTGTACCGGAGTATTAGTTAATTAATAATTGAATAGGTTTTGTTAGGTTATAATCAAGTAAGAAGCCACAGTAATCTAAAGGTAAATACAAGTAATAATGTAGGATTAAAGACGAAGAACTAAGCTAGATATATGTATAAGTGTCCTTATACATCCCTAATTTCTCCTACTCCTAGATCTACTCTAGGGGTATACCTGGGAGTCACTATATACTTTGTTATATACTCCGGGGGTCGATACCGGAGTAGGAGTCACGGTCACGTGATTAGTGGTACCTGAATAGGCAGTTTCTCAATGCAGTTAGTGCACGTGTTCGAGGGTAGGCGGATTGGCTCTCGACGGCCCGTCCGTGCAACATGTGGGGTCACCATCGATTGATAACTAGCATGTCTATAACATTTACCTTTAAAATCACGCACGGAGGGAGGGCCTACCCGGAAGCGTTCGTACTTAATCGCGATCACCTACTCGCGATTTCTAGGTTATAAAAGTGCTCGCCGACTATAGTAACACTTCTCGTTATAACCTTCGTGGTTGCCGTTAAACCTATCGCGCAGCCGGTCTTATCGAAGTTAATAAACGTTATCGGGGTCGATCCTAAATTATAGCTAGTGTTTTTAACTAGATTAAACCACTCCCTAATGATTTTTGGGTCTTCGTATTTCGCACGCTCATAATTATATCGTTTCGAGACTCGGGAGGAGAGGAGAGGACGCCTTTTAACGAACTTCGTAACCCAATTTAGCCGACCGAAAGAACCGGGGTAGTTCCGCGCTTTTTAAGGAGAAAGATTCGCCATTTCTCGTACGGTAGAGGGCTGGGGAGCTAATCCGCGGGAATCTATCGAAGGAATCCATTTTTAAAGAGATTCCTCTTTAGTCTCTGTCAATTTATGCGAATTTGCGCGATAAATCGCGCGGTTTTGTATACCGGTAAGACGGGTAGAAAGGGTTGAACGGGGTATGTCAAAACGGCGCGCCACTTCGCGAATTGAAGAGATCTCTCCATTTCTAAAAGCCTGGATAGCTAATAAGATCCTACCCTCTTTCTCTATTGAATTTCTAGAGCTTTGAGAGCGAATTGGTGGCATGGTGGGTGGTTAAAGAAGAAGGGTTTAAATTAATTGACGTTTGTAGTGGTGGCCACCCCAAAACACCATAGTAAATGCGATATTTTACAACCTTGTATCTCAGCAATCACGTTGATTTTTGATCTCATTGTCATTCAATAGCTATCGATAAGATTTTTAAACACTATATATATATCAGTTTTAAGAAAATCGAAAAGCTGCATTATCATGTTATTGAAAATTACGTTGCTTAAAGCTAGAAATATATATATCTCAATTACAAAGTCGGATAGATTTTCCAAAGTCCTCAAAGAGGCTAGATATCACCTAAAAAGCATTAAGCTGTTAGGAAATTTCCATATAGAGTACCTTTGTTGAGATATCAAGTTGTAATTTATCGCATTTACTATGGTGTTTTGGGGTGGCCACTCGGTGGTGAAATACGTTACGTTACGTTACGTTACAAATTTAGTGCCTGATAAACCAGGCCCATGATCTCCCACCGCTTGTTGGAGATAACTTTTTCTGCCACAAAATTATTTCATCCTCATAGACAATCGCAAAACAAATGGCGCCCCCGATCACAGAGAATCCAGAGTTCGAGGACTCCGATATATCCGACAATTCCGATGTGGAACAACCTGATGTCAATGACCGAGCCCCCAAGCGCCGCCGTCTCTCAGAGTCTTCCAACGATTCATACGTCGCACCCGCGCTGCTCCCCACCCTCTCTCGTATCAAGAAGAAGGGCGAGGTAGAGGAGGAGCGTGAACCGAAGGAAGAGGAACCGGTTCTTATTAGCGATGCAATTGAGCTTGGTAAACAGAGTGGGCTGTCCACTTTTGCAGAATTGGACGTCGCGCCTTGGCTTGTCTCTTCGTTGACCACAATGGCGATCAAACGGCCAACTGCTATTCAGAAGGCTTGTATTCCTGAGATCCTGAAAGGAAAAGACTGTATTGGTGGAAGTCGCACTGGTTCCGGAAAGACTATGGCCTTTGCGGTTCCGATTATGCAGCAGTGGGCGCGGAATCCATTCGGGATCTACGCTTTGGTTTTGACCCCAACTCGGTATGTTCATATGAGACGTTGTATCCTTCGTCTTTGCTGACTGACATTCCTTTCTCTGTCTAGTGAGCTTGCGCTCCAGATCTACGAACAATTCAGAGCCGTTTCCGCACCTCAAAATATGAAGCCTATCCTTGTCGTCGGAGGCATGGATATGCGCCAGCAGGCTATTGAACTTGCGAACCGGCCGCATGTGGTCATCGCAACACCCGGCCGACTAGCCGACCACATCAAGACGTCAGGAGAAGACACAGTGGCCGGTCTCCGCCGCGTCAAAATGGTTGTTCTCGATGAAGCCGATCGACTGCTAGCCAGTGGGCCAGGAAGCATGCTACCAGATGTGGAAACATGTCTCGGAGCGCTTCCACCATCCGCGGAGCGTCAAACACTGCTATTCACAGCCACCATGACCGCCGAAGTGCGGGCATTGAAGTCCATGCCAGCGGCAGGCAACAAGCCACCGATCTTCATGACCGAGATCGGCACCGAAAACCAAGGCAAGATCCCGCCAACCCTGAAGCAGACATACCTGAAGGTTCCAATGACGCACCGCGAGGCCTTCCTACATGCGCTGCTCTCCACCGAAGTAAACGTCACTAAGCCAGTCATCGTCTTCTGCAACCATACCAAAACATGCGATCTGCTAGAACGCACTCTCCGCCGCCTCGGCCACCGCATCACCTCCCTCCACAGTATCCTCCCGCAATCCGAGCGCACGGCTAATCTAGCTCGTTTCCGAGCCACTGCTGCCCGTGTCTTGGTTGCTACGGACGTTGCTTCGCGTGGTCTCGATATCCCGTCCGTAGAGCTGGTTATCAATTACGAAGTGCCGCGGAACCCGGATGATTATGTGCACCGTGTTGGTCGTACTGCACGTGCGGGCCGGAGTGGTGAGGCTACCACTCTTGTCGGACAGCGTGATGTTGAGCTCGTTCTTGCCATTGAGGAGCGGGTTGGTAGGCAGATGGAGGAGTTCGCGCAGGAAGGTGTCAATATTGAGAGCCGTGTTGTTAGAACCGGTTTGCTTAAGGAGGTTGGCTCCGCGAAGCGTGAGGCTGCGGGTGAGATTGATGAGGGTCGTGATATCCTTGGACGGAAGCGTAACAAGTTGAAGAAGGTTCGCTGAGGGACGTCCTATTAGATAGATGCTATCTACCTTGAATCAATTGATATATTTAGCGATCTTCTTTCTAGGATTGAACCTGAAGTGCAACATTCAAGGTCTTGTGATAATGTACGAGAAGTACTACAGCACGTGTGGGTGAGGCACCATGTGGCAGTCTTAAGTATTCGGCTGGGAAGGCGGCAATGCTATTGGTCTCCACTTTGCATACTGGTCTTATGACGAGAACTGATAACTGTTCAAATGCACAAATGGTATCATTGATCGCAACGTATAGACGAATTATTCTAATGCTGCATGCTTCCAAAATGGGGACAATCCGCTGCCATGTTAGGACCAACACTTGAAGTGTATCAACGGTATCTTGATATAATCGTCGTTCGGGCCCTGTACATCCTGCAATGCAATGCGACTTAATTCACTCAGACATGCTCCCGACAGTAAGCAATAACCTGAAAAGAATATCAACACGGAAGGGAAAAAGACAATGCAGCCGAATCAACCAGTCCACGAGTCCGAACTTTGATTGCCGGCCGTACTCATGAGTTTCAATAGCCCATCGACCGCGTCACCTCGCTGTGACGGCGACATGCCATCCACATCCATGCCGAGCTGGGCTCTTGGGCCCATGCTTGTTTCCCTATCGCCTTCACGGCGAATGACCGTAGCTGGAGGACTACTCAGCTGCATTGGCGAGCCGAGCCCTCGAGGCGGTGTTCGTTGCGCGTGTGACTTCGTGCGTGGCTGAACGACGCTGGAAGACAATGGGGAAGGTTGACCTGGAAGATCGGGTGTGCTGTGGGAGGGGGTGGAAGTGAAGCCAGTGCAGCCTATGCGGGGTGTCTTCATTTGCGAGGATGAAAAGGATGTCAAGTGTTTGCGCGATGAGAGTGGTGGTGTGGAGAGGACGGAGAGGGAGAGCCGTGGGCATTTGCGGCTGTGTGCTTCTAGTTCGGAGATCCGGCGGTCGAATTGGTGGTCTGTCACATTGCGCATCGCGCTCTGTAGTCTTGATCGGAGGAGGCTTGCTTTCTGTTCAATTGTTAGAAACTGCCCGCTGGGGAAGGTGTCTGATATTGATATCATGCTTCGCATACTTGTTGGATAAACATTTTGCGCGCGTCAGAGTCTGAGGTAATGTTACGCGTTCCTTGCTCGGGTGTGCTGGGCACATTGAGAGATTGGTGGGTGTCCATTAGATCTTGCGTTTGGTCGCGTTCAGGTTGTGAGTTTTGTGGTGTGGGGGTTTGGTTGATCTATTATTCGCGCATTATAGGGTTAGCCTTGATTTGAATATTCTCGGAACTTCTTTGTCTGTCTCGCAAGAGCTTACCTGGCTTTGTATATCATCATTGACAGGAGATTGGACGCCTGGCTGCGGAGAGCATTCCCGCGCCTGCACGTGTCCGAGGTCTTCTTCCATCTCATCCGCTTGATCCCGTGTCCGTTTTTGGCCTGCAAATATGGGAGATGGGAGGAGCTTCTTTGGTGAGGTAGCAATCGACATCCGCTTGACTGGGGTCCCAATGGCCGGGAATGAGGGTTTGGCGTGTGTGGCGGGGGACAGACACGCGTTTGAGTCTTTCTCGCCGAGAATTCGTCGCCCGTCCTTAACGGGACTGAATTGCACTGACGTCGAATTCATTATGGAGCTTTAGAGTAGTCCCCAGGTGGGTTTGAGGGGAGGATTGAGAGGAATAGAAGGTCAAGAGAGTAGAATCCGGAAGTGCTGCGGGGAAGTGTGATGTTGACGCGGACCAATGCGATATGTAGAGAGATTTGCACAATTGGAAGTTGAAACTTGAGAAGACGGTATAGGATAGAAGGTAGAAAGTCGAAAGTCGAACTGGGAAAAGAAAAAGGGTCTCGCGCGTTCGCGTCTACTTAACTTACTAGCCTTGTATAGAGCACGGGACTGGGGCTCCACACGGGCGTGTTGAGCACGCGTTTGGAATTTCGTTTGGATTTCGATTTTGACATTGCAATTGTTTTGATACTTTGATATTTTGATACTATTAGTTCGGTTTAGAATGTTTTATTTTACTGCTATATGTTATTCTATAGACGCGTATAAAGTTGACTTTTCGATGTCCCCATATAAGACCTTTTGATATTGAAGATTCAATGTCTTTAGAGTCTCTTTCATATGTCCTATTGTTCCGATTTGCTTTTTCAGCACTTTGAAGATTACAATACTGTCAAGCACCGAGTGGCTCAACCCCGGCCTGGGGCGCGTCTAGTGCTTTGCGTGTCCTGGATCCACAAGGGTTAGAGACCCCCACGAGCACGGTCGACGATTAAATTCCAGGAGAAAAACAGGAACGGTTATTTATGCTTGACTTGAATAAGAGACTTGGGAGTATCAAATGGATAAGCATGTATGTAATAATACAGTTAGTTGGGAAAAACGAAATAGCCTATGGCAGACCTGCGGTATATCATGAACAATGCCTTTGTGATCAATGACATTATGGAATCCATGCATCCAGGTGCATGACTAGCTTTTTTCCTTTTTTTAAAAAAATCCGGTACAGACCCCCAGTCAAGGTGATGCTCTAGGTAATATCGATTTAGTGGTCTATATAACTAACATATTGTATCTAACAGGTAGACAATCCATATAGTATAACCAAGCTTAGAAAATCGAGACAGACAGCATCAACGGATGCCAGAATACGGCGGCGAATTAAACTTGCTTTTCCTATCAAGCTATGTCCCCTTTCTGGTGAATATGTAGACAGAATACAATGAGGTGGATGTTGACCTGGTTTCTCAGGCTTCATGCGAGTATAGATCGAGATAACCACGCTTTTCGTTCAACCTACCACTGCTGTATTTGACTGGTTTTCGATCATGTTTTAGTTATAATCTAATGGAAGATACTAGACATGCCATATATATAATATCCATAATATTCATAGTAGGCATAGTACCTACCTGGATGTATGCAAGTGATTAAATACCTAGTGCTCTCTCCGCATGACATCATCGGTGCTGAGGAGAACCTCTAGAGCTGACTTCTATTATACTGTGAAGGAGAAATAGGATAAAGAAGAAAGAAGAAAATGCTCAGAGCAGCTTGAAAGCTCGTAACTCATCTCAGTATCAACTCCCAAAGCCAAGGGATGACTTCCAACGTTGATCCTTGGTCCTTCCCCGCATTCATATTCCAACATTCTCTCCTCTCTCCTCCCTTGACCCTCTCTTCTCCAACATTGCTACTCTCTTAGTTGCACATTCGTTACACAATCTCAGCTACTATTGTTATTTCAAATTATATTGGAACTGTGTGTCACCTTCGAGAGTGTGACCATGCAGCTGTCACTTGTGGTCCTGGCTGCTGTCCTCCAGGCAGCGGTTAGCATCGCATCCACGCTCACTCCACCCGTAATCCCCTTGATCGTACGAAATCCATATCTCAGCACCTGGCTTGCCAATGCCCGGGATGCGCCTTGGTCAAAATGGCCCATGTTCTACACTGGAGAGGAGGTGGGCCTTTCTTTGATGGCTCACCTTCCAAGTCAGAAAGCCGTCTACCCTCTACTTGGCAAGCCTCATGAATTCTTGGATGATAAATCAGGGTACGGATTTAAAAGCACTCGTTTGCGAGGCATTTGGATACTAACAAACTGCAGCTATAAGACCATCTTCCCCAAATACCTTGGCCTGAACTACGATGCTTCAACGACCAACCTGACCTACCACATTGATACTGGTACCGGAGACCCTCTCAACATTACAGTTTCATTCCTGTCACCCATTACACCGACTTCAACTCTACGTCAGTCAATCCCGGCCTCTTATGTCACAATCGATGTCCAAGGCGATGTCGACCTCAGCATCTATATGGATATTGACGGCCGGTGGGTCAGCGGAGACACTGGTAGCAAGATCAAGTGGGGAATTGATAATTTGAAGACCGAGCACGACGAGCTTACCCTTAAGCGATGGCAAGTGCAGAGGGAGAACGAGCTTCTTCTCACAGAGATTCGCGACCGTGCGGAATGGGGCACTCTTCATTTCACTGGACCATGTGTATGTCCTATTTGTCAAAAGAACTGGTCTATAGCTAATCACAACACAGGACGCTAAATTTCAGTCTGGATATGCGCCTGATGTGCGCCGAGGCTTCGCTAGCTCTGGAACTCTGCGAAACGCCAACGATAATAAATTCCGCGCTATTCGGGATCGAGCGCCGGTTTTTGCGTTCTCCAAGTCTTTCCACCTTGGCCATTCGTCTAAAATTTACGACGACAGTGTCACCTTTACTCTCGCTTTTACCCAAGTTCCCATTGTTCAGTATGCATCATCTCGTGGGCTCACCATGATGCGACCCTTGTGGGAAGCCTGGTACCCGACAACCGAGGAGCTCCTGAATTTCCATTACAGGGACTACGCTGCAGCTAGTTCTCTAGCATCAAATTACTCGCAGCAAGTGGCAGATGACGCGTACTTGTCGGGAGCTGATGACTATGTTGACATTGTTGCCCTTAGTGCGCGGCAGGTCATGGGTGCCACTACCTTTTCAGGGACCCCGGATGACCCGATCCTGTTCCTAAAGGAGATCTCTTCAAATGGCAACTTCCAAACTATCGACGTCATCTTCCCCGCCTTCCCTTTCTTCCTGTACACGAACCCCCGGTGGTTGGCATACCTTTTGGAGCCGCTGATCGAGCATATGCTGAGCGGACAATATCCCAATAAGTATGCAATGCACGACTTGGGTACACACTTCCCCAATGCCACAGGACATCCCGACGGGAAGGACGAATACATGCCGGTCGAAGAGTGTGGTAATATCCTCATCATGGGGTTGGCTGTCGTGAACTCGCTTCGCTATGAAGACCCTACCGCGGCCTCCTCCATTTGGTCAACACAGGGGCTGCCCTCATCAAGCTCTAAAGGCGAGACTTCCGGGCTGTTCCCTCTTCGCGATCTACAGGTAGTGTCTGGAATTGCCCACCAAGATAGCAAATGGGGTGGCGGTAGTAAGGGCCAGCACCAGGCTGAGAAATGGGTGAAGCGGAGCTATGGTCTTTGGAGACAGTGGACCGGATATCTGGTGGAGTTCTCTCTTGAGCCTGCTAACCAACGTAAGGACAATTTCTCTGTATTTTCTGATGGTGTATTCATCAAAGCTGATTTTGAGAACAGTTTCTACCGATGACTTTGCAGGCTGGCTGGCTCTCCAGACTAATCTGGCTCTCAAGGGAATTGTGGGCATCAACGCCATGAGCAAGATCGCCGAGGTAGCCGGTCACGATGCCGACGCTGCTTATTTCAAGGTATGAATCTTCTTTTATCTGTGTGTCCTGACGGATTGACTAACTACACCTGCAGAAAATCGCCAGTGAATACATCGATAAATGGGAGGAGTTTGGCATGTCCCGCGATGGCTCGCATGCCAAGCTTGCCTATGACTGGTATGGCTCTTGGACAACGATCTACAACCTCTACGCCGATGCCCAGCTTTGCTTCCACCTAGAGAATACTGATACAGATTCACCTGGCTTTGTTCCGCGCCACATCTACCAGAAGCAGTCTCTCTGGTATCACTATGTGCGTCAGAAGTACGGCCTGCCCCTCGACAGCCGCCACATGTACACCAAGACCGACTGGGAGTTCTTTTCAATGGCTGTCGCCTCCAAGACTGTGCGTACAGAGATCCTTGAGTCTGTCGCCCAGTGGGTCAACGAGACCACCACCGATCGTCCATTCACAGACTTGCACAACACGGAGGGTGACGGGGGCTTCCCTGGTCCGAACTTCTTCGCTCGGCCTGTCATTGGTGGCCATTTTGCTTTCCTGGCATTGGAGCGTGCCTGTGGTGGAAAGGCCATGCCTGGCCTATCTTTCCTCGACGATGTTGATAACGAGACCTTGGCAGTTTGGGCGCAGAGCGCCGAGTCCGCCGCGAAAGAATTCACCATGTCGGGGCGGAACCGCCATGGCGAGGGTGAGCTGTAGAAGCATGTATTTCGTCACAGCGAGGGGTCATGGGTGGAGAGAGGCTGTTGACGCAGTGGATCTGTCGTCGCCTCTCATTTTCTCATCCATGCATACCCCGGCCAAAATTTTGCAACTTTGGCTATCTTATCATTAGTATATACTTAAACAGGGTGAAGTCTATAGCACCTTGGGTAGATCGAAAGTTACATACAAGCCCAGCTTTGGTCTATTTCTATGCAAGTCCGTCCTATATACACCGAAAAGCGTACATCTGCCTGTCGAAGTACAACCCCGCCGGTAGACCTACGACACACTAATTCTCTAGGGTATAAGAAGCAGACATGTCCCGTAATTCAATTGAAGATTTCTTTGCGTTCCTATTTTTTTGCTGACTTCTTCTGGATCGATTCAAATTACATGGGCCCATCGAATTCATCCATCCAATTCGCAGTTTGCTCACCGAAGGCAAATGTAAACACACACACAACACACATAAGACCAACCCGGAATGTCTTTTCCCAAGAGAAAAGAACTAACTTAAATCTGGGCAGTTTTTGCATCCAGCAGAGCACGGATAATCCTTCGCATCCCCCAAACTCCCGTCAAGCCCAATCCCCATGGAAAGAGAAAATAAAAACCATCACAGATGAAGCGACACAATAAATACCACCTCCGGGTGAACTTGCACACCTAGCAGATGGGGAAAAGGGATGGAAGAGTCGGGAAGGTAAAGGATATCCGTGCCTGGGAGCACAAGTTCCCGACAAGGTCAGGCAATTTAGTTGCCGCCGAGGCTGGGGAAGTTCTTCTCGTCGACGGTAGGGCCGGCAGGGCCACGGGCGTTACCTCGGGGGGCAGCACCGCCACGGGCAGGGCGGTCACCGCGGGGGGCACGGTCGCCACCACGGGGGCCACCACGGCCACGCTCGCTGCGCTCACCACCACGGGCAGGGCGGTCACCACGGGGGGCGCGGTCGCCACGGCCGCGGGGAGCGGGGCCGCTGCGGGGAGGCTCGACGTAGCGGAGGTCGACGTCAAGGAAGTTCTTCTCCTTGCGCTGCTTCTCGCGCTTGGTCTTCTCGTTGGAGGGCTGGATGTAGGCGGCTTCCTCCTCCTTGGTGAGCTCCTTGGCGGAAGCCCACTTCTTGTCGAGCTTGCTGCCCTCGTTGGCGGTGCGCTCGGGCTTGGCGGCGAGGGTCTCGCGCTGGGCCTTCTCGGCAAGGTAGTCGGCGAAGGACTTGGAGTTGTCGGGTTCCTCCTGCTCCTCGGCCTCGACGGGGGTCTGGGGCTCGTTCTCCTCCTTCTTAGCGATCTTGTCGCCCTGGCGCTCGTCGTCCAGGGTCTTCTCGCCGGTCTCGGCACCCCAGCCCTGCTGGACCTGCTTGCGGGTGTCGCTGTATTATCGAAATTCACGTTAGTTTCATCATTCGAATTTGTATGTTCCCTTCCAAAATCTCATGGTTCTCATGGGTTTGCTTCGGGTTTATTCGTTCATTCGAGGGATCGCTTACGTCTGGCCAGTGCGGGACTGGCGGTCGTTGCGGCCGCCACGGCCACGGCGGACGGGCTGAGCAGCCTCATCAGTGGGCTTCTCACGGTTGTTGTTACGGCCAGCGTTGCGGTCACGGTAGGCTGTCCAGTTATTAGTCCGAGTATTCCGCCAAAAACCGATTTCTATAACCACATACCGGCCTCGTTGCCACCGGTCACACGGCCACCACGGCGAGCGTTGGCCTCGGTGTGACGAGCAGGTTGCTCCTTGGGGGCATCACGCTTTCCGGAGCGGTCAACGGGGCGGTCGATAGCCTTGGTGGGGGGAGGAGCGGGTCTGCTGGGGTCGAGCTCTGGGTCGTTACCTGATGATAGGTAACGTTAGCGATCAATCGAACGAAGAACGGATGCAAACGGAGCTGCATTCTTCTGAATGATATAAAGAAGCTCATTGCCGTCGGAAAAGATAGCCGAGAATCGGATTCAAGGGAGGGGAAATTTACCCAGAAGCTCGTAGAGGTTCTATATGAAACCAAACAATTCGAATTAGTTATTGAACATTAAAAAAATCCCTCGAATTCGTAGAATCGCTTCCAGATCGCGATTTCAGCTCAGCATTGCGTTCGCTGCAGCGCGCAGGAGAGCTCCAATTCAGCGTACCTTGGACCGGACGTCCGCCATGACGCCTGTTGTGTTTCGGAGACCTTCCGGAGGGAGGCGCTCAACTTTAGACAATCGGTCTAGAGGAGTTAACGGGGCACAAGGCAGAACCCAAGGGAATCCGGCCTGTCAAGATTGATGATGATGAATGAGCAGGGTGAAGAGAGGTCCACGGTTTGTGGTTGCCGGGTGTAAGGTGACTAATCAGGAAAGGCGGCTTCTGCTCCTAAGCGAATATGTCCGCGCTCGCTGATTGGCTGCCAGCAGTCTAGGGCTTAGGGTACCTTACGTAATCATTACGTCAAGGACTGCTCTGGGGAGTATAGATTTCTCAGACTCGCTGGCTTTATTCGCTGTTGGACATATTATATCCACCCTTTCTGTACATGATCCTATGTTTATGTGTATTTCTATATGGTAATCCATTTATTACCTTACACAGAACTGACATATCCCGGTGGAGTATGTCGATCTGACTGTGGACTACACCTGCGTACTCGAGCGTGGCCTTGCAGAAGCTATGTAATCATGGAGCTATCTATAGCACAAATATGATGGATAAGTTTTGATTTCGCTTGACATTTGGATGGGGATCGTTGCATCATCTGGCTAGCAATTGCATTGGTCATTATTTATCCCTTGGGTATGCATTCCGGTCATTCCATATGCCTGGCCCTTCCCTCATTCCAAAGGTATACGATGCTTGCGAAAGATCTTTCAACCCCTCAAGAGCGCAGAAAATATGAAGTACCCCCTCATTTCTCGGCATAAACCCCGGCCTTGATATCATCCAAAAGGTTCCGGGCAAGTGGCTCCCAGCCAAGAACTTCCTGGGTCTTCTTGCTTGAAGTCGGGTTATCCATGCTCATAATAAAAGACATGAAGCTGTCAATGCTCCCCGCTTCATCAAGGGTCTTGGAGACAGCAGGGAGACCTAGACTCTGACCAATGGCCTCGGCAATATCTTTCATGGTGACACCTGCCTCACCCACAGCATGGTACATGCTTCCAGCAACACCATTCTCTAGAGCAAGTCGGTAGAGCCGAGCAGCGTCAAGACGATGAACAGCAGGCCAGCGGTTTAGTCCCGCATCGATGTAAATGGCATTACCCTGCGAACGGGCCAGAACAGCAAGCCTATCGATGAACGCGCGGTCCTCATCGCCATGTACAGTAGGCGGCAGACGGATGACACAAGCACGCACGTTTTGCTCAGCAAGATCGGAAACGACCTTCTCATTCTGCGCACGGATGTTCATCGGATGTTCGTAATCAATGACTTCGTCTTCAGTGCTGACTTTCCCCTTGGTGAGCCCCAAGGTGCCAGAGGTAGTGACTAGAGGCTTGTTGGTTCCAACCAGGACTGAGCCTAGAGTCTCGATGGTCTTTTTCTCGTCAAGGCAGTTCTGCGCATACTTGCTGAAGTCGTGGTCGAATGCAAGATTGATCACGCCGTCAGCCTCGCTGGCTCCTTGCTTGATGATCTCGACGTCTCGAAAGGAACCACGGAGCACTCTGACGCCTTTCGCTGTCAGGACAGCGGCGGCTTCATCAGAGCGCGCAAGACCTGTGACCGTGTGGCCGGCATTTATAAGTTCGTTGACAACTGCTCTGCCGATGAAGCCAGTGGCTCCAGTCACGAAGACGTGCATAGTAAGAATGGTTGAGGGAGGGAGGTGGACGAAGCGTGAAGCGTGGAACGTAAAAGCCGGGAGGTCAGGGACTCGAATATAAATGTCTAGGACTTGCTTGAAGCATGCAATTGAATAGGACGAACCCTTTATAGATCGAGCCCATCGAGGAATTAATCAGCAGTGTACAACCCGGACATAACCCTTTGCTTAACTCCTATTAGCCTTACAGGCATGCTAGCTATTTCTCTGTCTCGCCTGTAAGTATCATAATTATTGAATAATATCCGAGGTGAAATCCCCGTAGTTATCTCGACTGCGGCCCCAACCCAATAAGATCGCCACGTCGGGGTTCGGAGTTAAGCATCTCAACAGCGTACAAACCGGGTACGAATGTCCCGTTCCTTCACATTGTACTTTTGCAGCCTAATCCGTCGCGTGGAAGATCCCATGTTCGTTTTAATTGGAGTATGATATTCGGCCCCATTTCCAGAAATGCGTACTATGTAGCATAGCAAACCTCAAGACACAACAAGGGAAACATCAACGAAAGTATCAAGCGCACGAAAATTATGGTCTCTCGTATGCAGTAGCGAACACGGCACTACTAATCCTGATTATAATTTCAATCCGAATCCTAATCTCAACCAAAATCTCGATCTACCATAGCTCGACTTCTCAATGACACAAAATCAATCTGAACGCAACCAATTCCCTCGGCCCAGACGATATCTTCCACATCCTGGCAGATGAGTATAAAGCCTTCAGTGCGCTGCGGGCGTGTAAAGTGGAGAAGACAGCTGGTAAGTTTGTGGTGTTGGTGTGGGTTATTGGAGATTGGTGTGGGCTAGGGAATACTGTATGAGTGTCATTGATTCCAGTGTGAAATTGGGGGTTGGAAGATATGCAGAGCTTGAATTTGTTGATGGCCGTGATGGGAATATTCGATTCATATACAAAATGTAATATAATATACCTCTGAAGAAAGCCAGAAGAGAACATTGGTATCAAAACCCTCGCAACGCCGGGGAATGCTCAAATCAAACTTTTAGGAAGAGATGATCATTTGCCACATAAGATGGACAGATATATGAATATAAAACAAGAAAATTAAGAGAAAAAGGATGCGGTAGACAAATTTTTAGAAAGCCGTTCATTGCCTCGAGTTGTTGTGCTCGTAGTTGAACGGCGTGGGGAAGTGCATGCTAGCGCTTAACCCGAACGGATCTGTGTCCAGCATCGGCTCGTACTGGCCAAGCAGCTGATTTGCATTGCTGAAATCGCCGGGCGTGCCTTCGCCTGGCGGTTGGCTGAAACCGGACATGTTGTGGGAGCCCGAGGCGACGGACTGCGGTGTGAATCCAGGGACATAAGATGCTTGGCCGTCGTGGTCCTCGTCGACCATATCGGCCTGGGCATCGTACTCCTGTTCTGCTTGAGAGGTCAGCTAGGGAAGAACTAATTTAAAATAAAAATAAAATAAAATCAAGACAGGCTTACCGAGCTGATCGTAGTGTTTCTGGAATGGAGAGGGATAGTAAGCAGCCGCTGCGACCCGCGCACCGCGAGGACCCATAGCTCCACCACGGGATTGGGGTTTGGGATCTGACGGGTCGGTCTGCGGCATGCTAATTGCCGGCGGCGAAGTCTGACTGAAAGTCCGGGGTTGGGGAAGGAGCTGGGGCCGTCCACCCTCGACAGGTGACATGGCGCCCTGGAAGCCGAAGCCGGGGGACTTGGTGTGCGAGGGCGAGGAAACGTGGGAGGTCGGGGTTGCTTGGAACTGCGGCGACGGGATCCCGTATGCGCCTTCCCGCTGCGACATGCCGAACGTCTCGGGCTTCGAGGCGATGCCTGCGGGGTGTCGCTGGTTCGGGCGGGCCCCTGCCGCGCTAGGCGCTGCCTTTGGGGGCATAGGGTTCGCCTTTGGAGGAGCGCCCGGCGCCCCTGTTTTCAGGCGTAGTTCGGCCTGTACATCGATGCCTGAGGGGTTCGGGGTTAGTTGAGATTTGGACCGGAGGCTCAGGTAGGGACCGTACCTTTTTCAAGGAGGATCCGCTCCAGTAGGGAGTTCTTATACCGCAGCATCAGACATTCATCGGCGGCGCTGCGATGGCTCTGCTGCAGACTCTGCAGAGATTCCTCATTGCGCTTGATGGTGGTCTCTAGCTGACGGATATACTCCGTCCTGCGTTCTCGGAAGGCCGCCTGGGCCTGCCTGTTGCGCTGCTTTCGCTCTTCCGAGGTGGCATATATCTGAACGGGGTTAGTATACAATTCAAAGATAACAACATCGGGATATAGGACAGTGACACAAAGGAGAAATGCGGGGCCCCAGATTTGAAAAAAATGTTACGTACAGGTTTCCTGCCTCCCTTCCTCTTCTGAGTCTGCGCGGCGTCCTGGGTTAAAGGTTCGGCTTCTGGATCTGGCGTCGACACGGTCGAACTGACGGAACCATCCGGACCAGGTTCATGTTTAGGCACGATTGAGTCCATGGCCATATCACTATGGTCAACCATCGAGACCATTATATAATCTAATTCAAGCCTGTAGGCGGCCCTCCGCACACGGAACAGACACAGCCAGTTTTCCCCGCGTTGCCGGACCTGCTGGCCGGCAAAAAAATAGAGCGGAAAAAAAAGAAAATAGAAAAAAAAAAAGGAAAAAAAGGAAAAAA
>CAJVRC010000839.1:573528-597758 GCA_911456345.1 Penicillium egyptiacum
ATTCTACACCTGAATATCCTGCACGCCCCTGAACCGCTGACGTGTCCTTCCCCTCCCATACTGCTTTTTTCTTGCAGGCATGTTGCTTTGATCACAACTCTTTGGTACTAGCTTCTACTGGTTGACATATGTCCTCTTGGGATTCAAATGACACTTAAAAAAAAGGGGGGCATCTAGGAGAATCAAACTTGTTATTGAATATAAATGCTGGTGGTCGCCCACCCCACTATACTAACTCACCGGCGTGTGGCTTATGTGCGGTCAGTAGTCCGGTGGGTGTCGCCCGGGTGAGAAATGGGTGAGCGCTGCTTTACGGTCGCGCGACCGGGGGTGATAAGGGTGAGTGCGCTATAGACAGAGTGAGAATCGGGGTGAGAATCACCCAAGTCGCGCGAACACTGCATTGACCCCTTTAGCTGAACAACCGCAGAGTATCATTGCATCGTACCGTTTCTCCTGAAACGCTCGGCGTCTTGGCATCTGCACATAAACTACAACTGGAAGCATCGTACCACCAGCTTTCTTCAGTGACTTCAAACTCATGGTCTACCTCATCTTATCGTACGAATTCGACCGAAATGGCATAGTTTGTGTAGTAGCTACTTCGGGATCTGGAGCATATTGAAGATAAATCTGAACAACATATATGAAGTCGCTGTACAAAAGCGGGTCTGCCCCAGAACGAGGCCGAAAACCTTTGCAAATGTCGAGGTGTGCAAAGGGGCTGAAATTGGGTAGTGTGACACCATACAGACTGCTCTTAGCAAAACGGTGTTGACGCGCATCTGTTCCAATGTATGTTATCCGCGGACTATCGCATTCGGTCATGGGCCGCCAGCTAATCATCTCCAATGTAGCGATATACCGACCCGAAATGTGGATGGAATTTCTTTTCGTACCCTTTCATTTCTGCGCGTCGATAAGGATGAGGTTGACTTCTGCGGGGTGGCTGAGGAACGGGAAATCCCGACGATTTAGCAATGTCTCACTTTATCTCCTATCCCTGTATCTAAGTGAAAATCTAGGACTGTTCTTCATATTGCAGCGGCGCGAGGTGACGTCGAAACCATTGGTTTACTCACAGCTGCGACAATGAGGGGATCAAAGGCTGGTATGAAGGACGTCGATGGCCGTACTGCAGCGGTGGTATTTGTCTCCAGGGGTCAAGCGTCATCCGATTTTGTCACTGCATTCACCGATCTTTTATATGCTGTGAAAAATGTCTCACACAGTGAAAGCTTTACATAAATAAGATTGCCTGCCACAGATTTTCTTGTGACTTTTAATGCACACTGTAGAGATCCACTGTGTTGCCTATATGATAAAATTACCCTCTATCTATATTCAATATTTCCGTCAGATTGCCACCTAATTTCATAGTCTATCTGACTCTGACTTACATTATCCATATAACGTTGACTTGCAGATTTTCAATTACTTCGACTCGAATGGAATTATTGCACTGACGTTTTGTACAACCTGGATATTTGTTGCTATACAAGCTGGTTGTATTGGATCTAAACTCCAAAACGCCTGGTGTAATGCTTCTCGGCCACATTACGAAGAAAATCTTCCACCGAGCCAGTCAACTGCGCTAAATTGCCCTCGGAGTTGGAAATGAGGAGATCAACTAGAGTACCTAGCAAATTACCCTCGTTCCCGGGGCCTCTTTCTTTCATATTGATTTGGCTTTTATTGCCATAGGTCAGGGTCGTAACTGGATTGATATTGCCAATCCATATCAATATACAACACATGTCCAGATCAAGACGCGACATAGCCGCCCGCAAAGAGTCCCATTGCCAGCCCAAAAAATGCCTGCTCCGATTGAGGCTGCTTTGCGAAAGGAATGCATTCGCTGACTCATACCGCGAAGCCAAAGGGCTCATGATAATATAGTTATTAAATCCTTTTTTACCGAAGTTCCTCTCGCGTGGAAGTGTGAAAACGCTCGCGTAACCTCATTTCTTCGCATTCCAATTTTTCATAGCAGTCACTCGGCACCTCTTGGCGCCTTCGTGCGTAAAGTGCTGCACCCCGCGCTGCTGCAAAAGTTGGATCTATCGCGAGTTGAATTTTGGCCGTGGCAGGACCAAGCGAGAGTTCCGACATAGACTCTCTGAGGGAAGCTAGGAAGCGAGGGTGTGTGACGCTTTCGCCAGCTAGCAGGATATGCGTGATAGTATATTCGGACTCCCGAGGAAGGATCTGGAGTTGTGAACGGAGACGGTCCCAAAATACGGTTTGGTCTTGATCATTCTCGAGAAGATTATCCAGGCCAAGCTCGTAGTCCACGAGTTGCGCCTCAGGACTTGAAACGTAAGGGAAAGCTTCACTAGTAGCATAGTCCATGATACTAGTGTATAAGAGATTGTGGTTGTAGGAAACCACAAAAACGGTAGGAGCTGGCGAATTTGCAAATTCATCCGCGCATTGGAAACGATCTAGGTAGTTGATGCATAAACCATAACCGTTCGCTGCATACACAGCATCTCCTTCCACTAAGCGAGAGGGGTAATAAACGCTGTCGCGTAGCCACGTGCGCAAACCTAGGACTCGGAGTGCAGCGTTGACCATAGCCGGGCTTAGCGCCTGGAAACCCGGCTCTGTAACGGCAACCCTATCCAGAGGCTGGGAAATTGCCTTTTCGGTGGCGATTTTCAGTTCTTGGAGTAAATCACTAATAATTTCGACACCATCTGCTTTTATCGGTCGGCCTAGTTTCACGTTCAGCCAACGCCACCAGTCTCTCCAGGGCGACCAGACGCTCGGGAAGAGATATTCCACTAAGCAGGATGGAAGTTCGTGCATAAAATTTCGAGTTGATTGCAGTACTGGCTTAGATGTAGCGAGGCGTGCCATAAGCTCGAGGTATTCCGGATTCCCCCGAATCTTGGCAACCTCGACAACAGTTCCATTGTAATAATCCACCACGGCCGTCCTGGATGCTATCAGATATTTGCCTTTGTAATAAACAAAGGACCGATATACTTACCCATATAGAGGTGTCAGATCGAAGCCAACCCCGGGTGCATCGTGAATAGTCACGGGTAGGCATGTGTCACACCATGTACCGATACAATCGGAATCAGCACTCACAAGAGACACGAAGTGTGTCAAGGAGCACATCCACCACAGAAGTCTCATGGTCATGGGGTTAATACAGAATCTCTTGTGAGAGGGAGGTTGGGGATCAGTACGTCTTAAACGTCGAATAGCGTCAGATCGTTGTCTGCTGTCAAATACCAGTTTCTATCGACCAAGGACGATATCGAAAATTCTGTCTTTCATTACCCCATGCCCGAACCGTGGGCGCTAGGTGACCACCACATTAGACATGCTGTTGTATGTTTCTTTTTGTTTCTAGTTTTTGAATTCTTCCTGGAAAGTCCCCTTCTACTCTTCAGCCCATTCACCTGAATCCCCTGAACACCACTATTCTACAGCTGAATATCCTGCACGCCCCTGAACCGCTGGCGTGTCCTTTCCCTCCCATGCTGATTTTTTTCTCACAGGTCTGCTGTTTTGATCACTTGATCACGGAGGCTGTCGCTGAGCCCTTACTCGAGAAGGGCGCTAATCTTGAGTCGAAATATGAGGATGGCCTAACGCCACCGTTACTAGGTATACAGTACAGGCTCGAGGCTTTCGTCCAACTACCACTCGAGCAAGGCACTGATCTCGGGTCGAAAGATAAGTATAGTTGGACATCACTATCATATGCCGCAGAGCATTGGGACGAGGGGACTTTGCCAGCGTTTGGCTGCATCTGGAGCTTGTGTTACACCGCATCCGCTTTGGTGACCTCTCCATCCACGGTTTTATAAATCTGCATATTATTGTGATGTGAGGCCGGTGCAGACCTGTAACGGAGTTGTACCATCAAAAACATTCCTACGCGCCTATATAAAGAACCAAGCTGGACGGAAACACTACACATTTGCCTCCCAGCTGGAGGCGTAGGTCGACCGCCAGATTGATAACGCCTGCCCTTGAGGAAGACCAAGAGTCCGGAGTACTGGGTGAACGACTGGCTAGGTGAAAGATCCCAGTGGTCCATTGAGGGAATGCCTCACGTGAACCAATCGGCATGGATGCAGATCGGATGTCGATCTTAGTCTATACTGTTGTACCAAAGTTTGCTAGCATATAATACTATAGATTGTTTCACTGATTGTATTCCATTTGCCTTGAATTACATAACATACGGATCAGAACAGATCAAGATAGAAGGGACTTTTGCAGCATCAACACTGTACAATCTGTGACATCTGATGCTGCAAAAGGTAGAAGAATAGGATATTGGCCAAGGCATAATGGAGTTCGTCACAGGACAGCATTAAGCTTAGATACAGGGAATCAAAAATAGATAACAGGCACAATGGGAAAGTAGTGCCGTAATTTTGTCAGTCGTGCAGGGATCGAGAGTCGCGATCACGAAAACGAAAAAAAAAGGAATGTGGTGGTTGCCGAAAAAAAAATAACGCTCAAATGAATGCACAGATATTCAATCTATAATGAACGGAGAGTATGGGTGTGAAAACGCCCGAAAAGAAAAAGCAAATTTTGCAACCGAAGAAAAACGCAACCCTGAGCTCGCATACCCTGTCCATAGCGCCTGAGAAAAGCATGAAGATCGTACAAGATTTACACTTCGAGTAGTGTCAAGTCAAAACAGTACGCTTAGAAGTTAGACGCCGCGTTGACAGGACCAGGGTTGTGATACTGGTCTAGTGTGTTCTTGAAGGGGGTGTTGCCGGCCGGACTGGGGGCCTTCTCACGAGGACCGGAACCCACAGCGGTGCCACCCATCAGATCGTCCTCGTCACCGAATTGCTCATTGCGCTTCTTGTGGATTCTCCAGAAGACCAAGCCCAAGGCACCAATAAGGATGGCACCGCCGACACCCACCACGACACCGATGATGATCTTCTTGTCCGAAGAAGAGACACCGCTAGCGTCGGAGCCATGATCGGCGTTAAGGGAAGGTTCGGAAACAGGCGTGGAGGTGGTGGTCATCACGTTGGCGATGGTGGATCCATCACTGGTCGCGTAGGAAGTGATGGTCTTCACAACCGGGGTCTGGGTGGTAGTGGTGCTCTTAGACGAAGTGGTGCTATCGCCATCGGTACCTGGTGTGGGGGTGGGCTCAGGGTTTGAGGTGGTTGAAGGGACGGTGGGTTCGGGGGTGGATGAGGGCGATGCTGAACTGCTAGGATCGGTGCTAGGGCCGGTGGTAGGGTCAGTGGTGGAAGAAGCCGAGGTGGTAGAAGGTTCGGTGCTGGTAGTTGGTTCCGTAGAGGTCTCTTTAGAGGATGTGGAAGTTGATGAAGTTGACGGTGTTGTTTCAGGCGCTTCTGAAGTAGAGGAGGAAGTGGTCTCAGTGGTGAGATCCGACACAATTTTGGGAACACCAGCACTCTGGGCTGCGACCGCAGTCAACAGCAGAGCCTGTATGAAGAGCGAGAGGCTGGATAGACGCATGGTTGGGGATAACGAATGTGAATATGGAGTAACGAAAGGATCTGACCTGAAGTCAAGAGGATAAAGAGGAATAAGCAGGAAAATGAAAAAGGAGTCAAAGCGAAAAGGCGAGCCTTGGGCAGTGTTGTTTGTCCCGAACTTTGGCAGGCGCTAGTCCTGATTAGATTCCACTAGTCTCAGACTAAACCCACGCGCCGAGGAATCTGCGACTCTTATTGGCTAATGTTTCAATAGAAAACACGTTAGACTGGGTCGCCTGGACCTTTGACCGCTTGTGGTTACAATTGTCTTAAAATAAGATTTGATTTTTAACAAAATAAACCTTGAGAGTGGGATAGAAATGGGGAGCCTGGAGAGAAAAGGGACTCTTATAGGGACTCTTATACAGAATTCAGTGAGTAACTGAGTGAGTTAATGACATCCATGGATACCTATATAGCCCTAGAGATCAGAAGAAAAAAACTCTAAGCATGTGGGCTGAACATGTGTACGACGTGCCCCTCGCTTCCTCCCAGCGCTTCCTGCTCCATATTTAGCACATCTCCCATGATCTGCCTCTGATCTTCCACATTATTGGCATTGGCATAAAGCCGCTGTGTGACATCTTGCATAAATGCTACCCGGCTGTCACCACAAGTCGCCTAATGAATGGTTGACATCTTCCTACAGAATATCTGGTCTGCAGGGATTTTCGTGCTGTGCCATGTCGCACCAATCCCTCGGGTACCTGGCCGCCCCTTTTTTCGACTCGTCTTTTCATAAAAAGCCGGCATAGCCGGAGTTGACCTGAAAATTGGAGTCATTTTGCCCCTAAGCCGAATTGGACAATGTGGCGTGCCGCTGACAGCCTACGCTCCGGGGTTCCCTTCTGCCCAGGTGTCCAGGTGGGACCTTTTAGGATCTGCTCAGGTCGGTCTACTCCGTATACAGTAGAGCTCTCCCCGATACCCTTTCTCCTTACTCTCCTTTGGATTCTTTTCCGAGAATGAAATTGTACGCCTCCAAGAAGTATCCTAGCCAAGATGAGCGGCTATGTATTGATCCCCGTTCTGACAGGCGTCAACAGACTGGTCAATCTCGACGTTCTCGCGTCCACAACATATTGCTTAGGTCTGAGGCAAATATACGGAGGATAGTAATTTTAGTTCAATGAAGTATTATTATTTATGACCATACAACGGAAGTTTGTTCCCTACGAGATGAGTCTTTCCCCTACTCCACGGCGCAACCGGAGCCCTACCTGCATGGCCACTTTCCTTATATTCATCGCATCTGCCCACATTTTCTTCACGTCTAGGTGGCTCTAATATTAATAGCGTATTTACTTTTACTATGTATTGAGTTAGTGAGATATGGTTCGGCCTTGTATTTGGAGATGTGGAGATTGTTCGAAGATTCAACAATGCGTCTGTGAGATTAGCGCAAGCCACCGCCGATTCGCTATATCTGGGACCTATCAAAGTAGATACAAAGCATCCTTTGGCATATAGAGAGGGCGCTCGGTCGAAGCTGTTTGGTATTACTATTTTGAAGTGTCGACAAAGGGGTCAACAGTGGATGCGCAGCCTCTACTTCAAGAATCTCTATTGCAACGCATAAATAGAAAGTTTAGCAGAGGCCGTATATTTGGATCTTGCTTTGTGGGTAACAAGTGGTAACAAGTGGAAGCTTTGATTTCTCGTGACAAAGGCCAAGTCTCCTATAATAGCCATACAATAAGGTAGAAATACATGTAGTACTTTTGTTTGTCTCAAGGTCTATGGTTTCTTTATTCATTCCAGGAATAGAGTCTCTCTTCCTTTGTTCTTACCTTTCGCTGATCAACAGCTCTGAATATAAATGCATTCTTCTTCTTCCTATCTCAACTCAACTTCAACAGCCTTATAACTTTCATACTACCCAGCTCCGTTCAGCATATCTGCAGCCCATTCAGCGTTCATCATTCCGCTTGAGAGCTTTCAGCATATTCAAAATTTAACATATGCGATAGGAGTCCATTGCACACTCAGCCTACCCCATCAACCCTTCGACAACTGAATTCTACCATCTCAAGTCTTACGAGAGAAAACATGACCGAGACACACTCTTCTGCCGAGGTCATCGCAGCCTCGCTCGCCGCCCTCGACGTCCAATACGAAAGCAAATTCAGGGATTACGATCTCTCAGCTGTTGCACATATTGTCGTCCAGTGAGTGCCGCTCCAAATGATGTGCACTTCCCTTAAGCTTGCAATGAGTTCTAACGTGAACTAGTCTATCTGATATAAACACCAGGAACATCATGAATTCTAATCCCGATATCTCTAATGAGTACGACAACGAAGGTTATTTGGATATTATCGGAAAAATTCTCTCCGTGACCTTCTTTGGAAACGAAAACCAGCTGGAATGGCTCGGCACCGAGCGCGTTGGTAGACGCAAGTTTGTTGCATTCACCAACATCAAAAATAAAGAGAAGTGGGTTCAGAATCAGAGCCCGAGACACGGAAAGCTGAAGGTGGTTGAGGTCATGTTCATGCGGACCAACCCTCGGGAAAAACAGAAGATCTTCTGGAGGCCTGCCAGAAAAATTGTCTTTCGTCGTGTTCGGATTAGAGCGCATAAGTCGGTTGAGAGGGCCCAGGGTCGAGTTGTGACAACACGAGCGGATGTGATTTCTCAGAAATTGGTCCAAAGACTGCGGAAGAGTTCAGCTTCAGCATGATCGGCTTGCTCTCCTTCTACCCATAGGGGTGTTTGAACGCGCGGGGAGGCTTTACTTCCCCGTCACCCGTTCCATCATGGAAGCCCTTCCAATATTGTGGCAGCTCGACACGCTCGGACGAGCTATGAACTGCCTCAGCAACCCTGCAAACCAGCCTCTTAAGTCTTCAGAACTTCATCAAAAACCAATTCCTTGATTGTGCGCACGCATCGGAATGCTTTGGTATTTGGGAATCAGGTTAGACTAGTAAAAATGGTCTGAAGTGATAGAATTCATCGTGATTGTACTCTTTCTGTATATACTCTGCCAGAGCGAATAATCTGCTCGGTGGTTTCATTTCCGCTGTGCAGCGATGTAAAAGTAGACCGGTCGTAACGATTCAGGGGAAGTTGCTATCAAGGTGCATCCAACGTGACAATCCTGCAGCACACCCTTGAGAGTAATCCCAAGACTCGGTATATATATGCCCCAGTTATTGGTCCCAGCCTGGCTGCATATATAAACAGCTGGAAATAGTAGAAGGGGCAAGTCAATGATTCAAATCAAGTTCACTCTGCGGATGAAACAAGGGATGCATCGCAGGGAGCGTGAAAGTGCATCCCACTGTATACCCGGTGTCGACACAAGCACCAAAAAGAGGCAAAAATCCAGATTCTCGCAAAGTAAAAGAAAAGCAGCGTATATCGTATTCAATGTGGGTATCATCAGTTTCCTTATCAAACAAGCGCCAGGGTATCAAAATTTGTTCCGCGGGTTTCCCTTCATCTGGTCCTTCAGCTCTTCCTTGAAATGGTCAAAGAATTTCCTGTACTCGAAATCTAATCAGAAAATGTCAGACATGCTATTCACCAAATGTTGCTACCAAGCATACCTTGTCCCTCGAGTTTGGTGCCTCCCTGCTCCTCTGGAGGCACCCCGTACCTGATATGTTGAACTTTTTGGTGAACTCGGCCCACCATACGATGGAAGATCGGACTTCGAAGAAGCTGTGTAGATGAGATTAGAATGCGAACTCAAGTGCAAATATATCATTATTGGGACAACGTACTCGAACGGTCAGCCAGACCTAATACGGGACAATGTCAGTGAAGATCGGAGTGGCGATAGCAAATGCACTTACCTCCATACTTCGGAGCAAGAGATTCAAAACCATCTTGCAGTTCTTCTAATATTCGACCATGGGGTTTCGAATGCAGCTGATATGGAAGAACAAGTCGAAGTTGAGATGGAAGAAGCCTGAACGATCCTGGGGTCTCGATCGTCATAAGGTTTTCTTAGTCATCCTCCCCGCGGGCCCCGCGAGCGAAGCTTTCCTGAATCATCCCCAGATCGTGAAGCATGACGGATTTACAACTTGGTTTATGACCGTCCTCGACACCCGAGTCACTTTTCAAACGGCTAGCGATGGTCGTGTGGCTTTGTCGACATCCTGCCTCCAAATCCTGACCATCACCGACGATGGCGAGTGGCGCTGAACAAACTTCACAAGTGGCTCAGTTCTTCGCTATCCATTTAAGAAAATAGGTTTTTCTCACGACGCCCAGAGAATGACCAAAGGTTGCTACACCTGCCGACGTCGTCGCATTATCTGCGACAATGGCCAACCCACCTGTCGAAAGTGTCGAGATGCGGGGAAAGAATGTCTGGGGTATCAGAAACCGCTCGTTTGGGTCAAGGGTGGTGTGGCTAGTCGAGGAAAGATGATGGGTCGCAGCTTTGATGACTTGGAAACACCGCCTAGCAAGCCAAAGCGGCAGCCAGCTACCCAAACGTGTGATTCGACTGCGACGAGCAGCGGATTCGGCTTTTTGTCTATCGCCGAATCCCCATCCGATGCCGAATCGCACAGCTCTGGGACTCAACCTAGTCCGGAGACTGATGGATGGGCTTTTGAAACGGATAATCCAACATTTGGGGGAGAAATTGCGCACTTTGGGGTCAATGCAGCCGAGGAACAGGACACCGCAGTTGTCCATGTTCCTCGGGGCACTCCTCCTGCTGACTATACTCCGACGCCATGGGGACTGGTAGATCCACTGCTCAAAGATCTCAGCCGGTTGTCAAGGTACTATGTACATCACTGTGAGATTTCCCCGATGCATCATCCGTGGCTTTGCTGACAATTACTCGTAAGACAACCAATATATGGTTAACGACTTCGCCCTTTACTCCCAACACAAAAATCCCTTCCGAGATCTTACTGCGCTGGTCAATCATTCTCCTGTTCTCGCCAGCAGCATCGCTGCCCTTGGGGCTGTTCATTGCTCCCTTGTATCAGAATCGGACTCATCTGTCCTACCATGGTCGTCGGGCAATCTATCGATGTCAGCAGAGGAGATTGAAGATATTGTTGCGCCGGCAAGTTCTCGAAAACCCACTTCCCAAGCCTATCATCATTTCTTGGAGTACAAGCAGCGTGCCCTACGCCAATTATCTATGGATCTCCATAACCCGGTGATGCAGAAGGACGGCAGGACCTTGGCTGCCATCGTCTTGCTTGCCTTCATAGACATATTTGAGTCCGGCAGCGGGGCCTGGAGTTATCATATCGAGGGCGCGAAGAAGCTTCTCAAGGACCGACCTGAAAATGGCCCGGGACAAGGAATTCTCGACGACCTGGACGCCTTTGCCCTTGACGGGTGTTTAATGTAAGTTCCAGGCTTTGGCTTGTAGCGAAAAGTATTTGCTGACGACACAGAATGGAAATCATGGGATCGACACTAGCTCGCCCAGGCGCGCTCTCAAAGCCCTTCTACTCCTCATCCATGGGCCCAGAGATCCTCAAACGCCTCGAAGAAAATTCTTGGGTCGGATGTCCCGCCTATCTCCTAGAAGTAATTTTCTTCCTCCACGCTCTGTGGTACCCAGACTCCGAAGTCGCAGCCATAAACCCCCAACCGACAGCGCTGCCAAGCACAATCCAACCCAGTCAGCCCCTGACCCTTGACTCATTCGCAAGTCTCCTCCAAGGAATCCGCGACTTCGACCCAATAGCTTGGAGCCAAGAAATGCAAAATGTCTTCTTCATCCCAAACCTGACCTACCGTCTCGCACTCGCAACCTCCTACCAAGACGCCGTCTACCTCTACACCAGCCGCCTCCTCTCACGCACCAGGGAAGGCTTCTCACCCCCATGGACAAACGTCGGCCTCCCGCTCGACCACAGACTTATCGCCACAAACCTCATCACGCAAATCTGCCTCATCCCGGATTCGGACCCCCACTTCAAATGCCTCATATGGCCCACCTTCATTGCTGGTGCGGAATGTCGCCCTTCGCAGCGGGGTCTTATCCTTGAAAAGCTCGGCTCGCTCTATGAGGCCCTGACGAGTGTTAATGTCCGCAATGCTGCGTGGGTCCTACGGCTCATGTGGCAGAAACAGGATCTCAAGCGCCGTGAGCGTCAGAATGTTTCCGGTGAGGAGGGCTATGATAATAATGATTACGATCTTGAGTTTGACTGGATCGAGGAGCTGGACCATACGCGCCTCGACTGGTTGTTCATCTAATCTGTGGAAAACAATGGAGATATATGGATAACCACGGGTGTTCCAAGGTGTCTCGCCTTTATGGCTAATGTATACTTGCACCTACCTATCTATATATACCTGCCAATTAATACATTGTTTAAGATCACTTTGCTTGGTATACGCAGTGTTTCATTATGACCCTCAACATATGTAAGGATTGTAGAGAGACGATAGAGCAATGATTTGGGAATAGGAAAATCGGGTATATGATCTCTCGGCCTAGAGCAAAGAAGAAGAGCAAGAAAGAAAAGAAGAGAGGAGAAACTGTATGCCAAGAGGAGAGGTAAGGGATGTAATTCGAAGAGGAATGAAGCAAGTAGAAGAAAATCACAACGAAAATGAGGTCAAACCAATATACCACTGCAAGGAAGACAATAGACGTAATGAGAAAGATGATGATATCGAAGGAAAGTATTGCTTTGTCCGAATTTGCCCTAAAAAGAAACAAGAGATATAAGAGAAAGAGGAGGGGAATGAGGATGCAGGCGTATCAGCCAGCCTTGATTGCATATTTTCAAAGACAACCAACAAGTCTCAAGAGAACCTGGTAACTTACCAGGAACCAGAGAAGAAAGAAGTGAAAAGAGCCGAACAGAAAATGTCTCGTTGTGATGCTTCAGGCCAAATCAGGGATATATAACAGCAGACGACATAGCAAACGACAAGGGAAAGGAAAATCGGTATTCTGAAACAGGCAAGTCAGGCAATGAAAGAACAAAGTATACGCTCCCTTCCAAATCTAAATGCAAGAAACATGTTTCCCTAGCGAAAAAAAACACAAACAAACAGAAGAACACGCTTGTCACTGGAATATGCGAAAGGTGGAAAAACCGATATGCTGGGATAAGTCCCATCTTTGTGCGAATGCCTGTGCATGGAAGAGAAATGGAAAAGAAAGAGAGCTGGAGACAGGTGGAGGCAGTTCTCCATATTCAAATGATGAGATAGTGAGGTGCGAGGTAGAGCAGCAGGTAAGTACAGGAAAGTCGGTTTGATACCGACAGCACTGCCAGGCAACTTGGCACGGGTGGATATATGGATCGCAAGATGCGTAGTTCTTATACGAGGTCACTAGAACACCGCAGCCAGACCATTCTTCGAATGACGCTTGCTGAATCGTTTCCTTCCTTTTGTTGACTCGGTGTCGGTGGCCTGCTGTTTCACCAGGTGATTCCGACCAGATGGTGGGCCTCTATCCTCTTTCTGCATGTCAGAGCTGCGGTCTAGTGTATTGGCGGGACTAGGGAAACCAGAGGAAAGGTCTCGGAATGCATCATCGGAGAAGCCTGCACTTTGTTGCTGTGATGCCATCTCCCGGGACCTGTCCAATGCGTCCAGCCATTCTTGTACCTGGACCGCTGTGGCGGCGATGTTGCTTGATGATGGCTTGGGATCCTCGAAAACGTAATGTTTTTGTCTCTGAGGGGGTTTCGTTAGATGACCCATTTTGACTGACAAAAGGATGAACTACATACCGTGTCCACAATCCAGGATGAAATTCCTTTAGAATCCGTTGTGCTTCTGTAACTTGTCCCCGGAACAAGCAGGGGAATCTCAAGCTTGATCTTCTTATCATCACCACCCGACGCGGCCAGAATGACCCGCCCGGATGATGTGACCATTACCAACCGCTGTCGTTTCTTTGTGGCGCTTCCTGAGAAGAAACGAGAGAACTTCCTAGGCGCTTCAAACTCACCACTGCTGTTTTTGGACGTCGGGCTGTGTGAGGCAGCAGAAGACAGAACAACCAGATTACCCAGTTTCAAGATCCGCTCGTTGGATTTGCTTAGCACTGGTGACCATTCGATATCGAGCTGACTCGGCGGGGGTAGCTCGGTGACCATTCGTGGAAGCTGGCGGGAACTGGCACTTGGGGCGTTCGAGGGCGCAGTGGAGATGACTGGAGGCAGACTCTCTCCGTTTTTGTTGTCATTGAGCTTTATGGGCTCGCGTGCAGGGGGTACATAGGCCTTCAAGCGGGGTGCCTTCTGTTTCCATAGATCTGGACCCCATGTGATGCCGTCAAAGAATTCATGATTTTTGATGTGTTCGATCTGAAGACGCCGAGCGGGCTCTAGGACGAGAAGACGTTCCACAAGATCGCGTGCAACAGTAGGAAACCCAATTGGGAACTCGTAGTCGAGTGCTACGATTTTCTGGAATGTCTGGTACTCGTTTCCAGCCTTGAACGGTGGACGACCGGCCAAGAGCTGGTAGATGATACAACCAAAAGCCCAAAGGTCACTGGCTTTGCACGCATTTTTGTCAGTCAACAACTCAGGGCTGACATACTCCGCTGTGCCGACGAAAGAGCTCGCCCGCTCTTCCTGCGGAAGCTCTGCCGAGTCAAGAGGAAGAATGCCATTTGAACTGGAATCAACTCGTGGAGTCTTGAGCATCTTTGCCGTCCCAAAATCAGTGATCTTGACATGCATCCCGCTGTCAAGTAAGACATTCTCCGGCTTCAGGTCTCGGTGGATGACACCGCGCTTGTGCATGTAGTCTATCGTGTCAAGAATCTGGGCGCTGTAGAATCTTGTACACTCCTCGTCAAATGTAGTCATCCGTTTGAGAACACCGAGCAGTTCTCCTCCTTTGCACAGGTCTAGCACGAAATAGAGCGACTGCTCATCCTGGAAGGTATAATATAGCCGCACAATACCTGGGTGATCGGTGAGGCGGTTGAGTGTATCCTTCTCAATATTCACGTATTTAACCTTTCTCTCCTTGATTATGTGTCGTTTGTCAAGGATCTTAATCGCGTATTCCTTTAAAGTCTGCCGGTCCGTTGCAAAGACGACCGTACTGTACGAACCTTCGCCGAGAGTATTCCCAAATGAGAAATCTCGAACGCCCTTCTTGATATAGCGGGAGACAGTTTGGCCGTTGGCATCCACCTCCTGTCTCACGGAGACCGCAGCGCCACGCTCTTGCCAATCCTCGCTGCTCGCCATTGGGCCGTTTTCTGCCATGTAAGACGTTCGCGGCATCTGAGACGCGCCACCGCTTCTTGCTTGTGCTCGAGACGACTGACGCATCACCGCCGGGCCGTTTCCCGGGATCTGCGCGGTCCGGTAGGATCGGTCGCTGTGGGAGTTGTCGCGCGCCAGGACACCGGCATGTAATGCCGACGAGCCTCCTCGGGTGTCTAACCGCGCCTGAGATCCGGATTGCGATGAAGCACCGGAGTCGGTTCGAATACGGTATGTATTATCACGGGGGAGGACCGAGGTTGCTGAGCCATTCACGTATACGGAGGAAAGGGGTCGGTTGGGATTCGGAGGTGTTGAGAGGGGTGGAGCCGAGTACGGCTGGTATGTGCCTGATTGCACTGGTGGTATCTCTGTGGAGGCTTGGGAGAATGAAGTCTGACGATCGTCTATCACAGGGACTTCGATGGGTGCAGGAGGAAAGGCAGAGGGGTGTTCGTCATGTGCGGGATTGTGTTGTGTTGATACCGAACCGTCCGGCCCTCCGAACGGGCTGGAGCCTGTTGACCCAGCGGTCGCATCCTCCGTTGGGAGAGGCGAATCATCTGGATTGGCTATCCGAAGCCCTCCCAGAGCCTGGGACAGGTTGAGATCCCCGTTCATGGCGGAGATTTTGAGGGTTGGCAGCGACCGGAGATGTGCCGAGGGGTTCAGGGGAAGCAAGGTCGAAAGGTCAACGAAAGACAGGCTAACGGAAACACAGCGGATGCATGATCCGAGGAAGAGGTGGGGGAAAAAGACAGATGTGCGTGAGTGTGAGAGAGAGTCGACGTTGGAGAGAGGGGGGAAGGATCAACAGGAGGCTCCGTAGAAATTGGGTCTAGTGTCGAGGGGCTGAGCCTGAGTTGACTATTAATATTTCCTCCAGGGCTCTTCCTAGATAATCAGAGACTGAGAGAGATTCGGAGTCCAAAAAGAGATATATGCATGTTATTTTAATCCCTTTCAGTGGTGAGATGGAATGGGTATGTCTGATTTGTCCAGTTTCGAGTTGATATAGGATAGATTTACACCGTTTATATTGTACAGATTTACAGATTTATAGCATTTACCGGTTTATAGCATTTACTGATTTACTCTTACAGAGATCAAGGATCATTCGGTATTGCAATATGTGCTCGTCCGCATATCCTGGTCGAAGTTTCTTAAATTGTGAAGATACGCGACTTCCTCTAAGACACGATGTTTCTATGTACGGGACCTCCAGGGCTCTCTGTGCAACTGAACATAATTCATCCCTGAAAAGATGCTCAGGCGGCCCCCAACCATCATTGCCCTGGAGGAAAATGATGTTGAATATCACCTCCAGAGGATCTATATCCGTCATACCCTGTCTCTCGAATTCGAGCAGCTGCACTTAGACGAGAGCTGCGATGAAAGAGACGCATCTCCCAGTTCGTGTGTCTCTACGGAATCTGATGTGGACATTGACACCACAGGACTGAGTCAAGAAGGATTATGTCTTGAGCCTACTTCTCCAAGAAACAGGAGCTATGCTGCTACAGATGCAATTCCACACAATTCGGTGACTAAGTCATGCCTCAAATCCCCTATCTCAAATCAGTCCTCGTTACAAGTGGCAATTTCCACCAGAGTACATTCGCAGGCAGATCAGTCTGTTGACCCACCGCGACTGAAGGTGAAATTTGCGTTGTCACCGCAGGAACTCGAACTTCATAACAAGGCCCCTCTTGAAGAAGAAACAGGTACGTTAACCTCCCGAAGTCGAAAGTTCGGCTCCATCTAACGATCCCTTCCCCGGCAGACCGAGGTTGTCGCGGAGGAAACCATCGGCCAAGCCACACAGATGCTATATATACACCCATGTCTATTGACTCGCCAGCTTCGACGCCGCAGGTGTCATTCTTGTCGTGTGGTGTGTCGTCAAGTCCAGCCACCGCAAGTGTCCCACCCCGGGACCTAACCTTAGCATCCACTATGTCTTACGAGGCAGTCTCGCCTGCTCGTGCGGCCAATAGCATCGGCGAGGACCGTGGCTAGGAGCTCTATCGAGATATCGTGGATGCTTGAAATTGGTGGCTTTTTTCCCCTAGCGGTTTGCCCTCTTCGATTCCACTATGAGGTGTCCCAGTGGGGTTTCCATTGATAACAGTGGATTTTTATTGACCCAGTCAACTCTAACTCTGTATATGTATGGTATGATGTTTCTCGCACCAAGACCCAATGACCAATCCTAAGGGGAACAGATGGAAGTATGCAATAATATTTAATCCCCAATATGAAATACTGAACCAGCCTTCATGCATAAGCAGCTCCAAACCAACATGTCACAAGAAATATCAAAAATAACTCCCCAAGCCTCGGTCCAGACTACAATGTCTCACGTTAAAATGCAAAAGAAGCGATCTAGAATGTCAGTAAACAATTCAAATCTGAAACAACGATATCGGCAACCCAAATCTATCAATAGGTCAGTGGAGAAGAACCACAAACCTGGCTGCCTCCAAATCTGACGTGGCCCCGGCAGTGCCTTTAACCATTGACACATCTTACTATGACAATGGTGTGAAATTCCCGGCCTACGTCACTCCGCATTGATTATGCACTTTTCTTACTCGGACTCTTTTTTGCTTTTGCCTGCAGGAAAGGTTGGATTGAACTCCGTACATGTTCGATCCTCGATACGATTGGTGCGCGGTAGACCCACGTTGTTCTCTGCGCGGATCCACTACGCCGCGTAGACGAACCTTGAACTGCCTTGTGTTGCGGGAAATTTCTGTGTGTGGCTGATGGCGTCGAGACAGCGTTTTCCGGTAGGATGATCGTGTGGAACCCAAGGTTCCGCGATTCAAGGCGTTTGGGCTTCTGAGTTCATGGATGGGCATGGATCGGATAGAGAGGCTCTTGCGGTGTGTGTGGGTTAGTGATTGTCGGGTTGGTGATCTGCATTGTGGCGAGTGTAACTGGAGGGGGCAATGGTATTGGTGGGGTGTCGAGGTTGGATGGGAATGCCACGAAACACTCAACCCCTTATAGGGTGAGATCTGCCTAGTTCGGAGATTCCCAAGGTTGTCCCTCAAACGGCTTGACTGGATCGTCCAGGACTTCTCTGGTGAGGAGCCAAACGGTGCGGTGTGGCAAGGGTCACGTAAAATAGTCACGTGTTATTTATCGAAAAGGGAGTGCATTTTACTTGGGAAGGGAAGTGGTTCATCAGTCAACTGAATGAAATTAGAATGAGCAATCGCACATGTCAAGGCAGTCTAACAAAGTGTATCAAAAGCAAGCCCCAGCTCTCGGCTAATGGAAGAAGGAATAGGTAGATGATAAGGTGAAGAGGGTTGGATGGTGTTAAGTAACAAGATGAAACGCCAACAAAGACTGATCGTCTTCCAGATGCCGCTTCAAATGCTCTGTCGTGTATAGTTTTTCCATGGCGGTATGAGCTCGTTTCAATTGTATCAAAATAATGGAGAGGGGAAAAAAAAAGGACCCTTCACTTCAGACAAGAATGGTGGGACAAGTTAAAAAAGAAATAAGGGGGAATTATCTACTGCTTCTTGGCGAAAACCTGGGCACCGTCGACCAAGCGGCGCTCGGTGTTCTGGCGACCGTTAACAAAGTCGGGGTAGTTGAGGGTCAACTCAACAGCACCGTTGACAATGTTGTCAACAGCCTCGACACCGAGCATGAAGGAGTGGTCCTGGTTGCCAACCTCGTAGCGCCAGCTGCCGAAGCGGCCACGGGACCAGATACCCTTCTCCTGGAGCTTGGGGAGAATCTGGGTGAGGGCACCCTCACGCTCCAGGGTGGGAGTAGGGTAACCGTGGTCGAAGCGGCGGTGGTAGGTGGAGACGATCTCATCACCGGGCTGGAGCATCTGGGTGTTGACGAGACCCTGGATAGACTCGGCAAGAAGGGTCTCGTTGTTGACGGGCTTCATGGAAGATTCGGAAACCTCCAACATGACGGACCAGTAGGGACCGTCCTGAGGCTCGGTGCTCTTGGGCTTGGAGCCGTCAGCGAGCTGAATGGTGGGCAACTTCTTGGAGGCCTCAGGCTGGTTGTAGGGGGAGTAGTTGGAGAAGATGGTGGCACGGTAGAATGGGCAGTCATTCTCGGGGAAGTACAGCCAGCACTTGTCGCCGATGCGGTCGGGACGGGCACCACGGATACCAACACCGATAACGTGGGTGGAGGAGTAGAAGAGCTGCTTGGTGAGGGGCATGAGCTCAGTGTCGTTCATAGCCTCGGCGAGGTAGTCGACGGCCATGGTGGAGACCAGCTTTCCGTAACCAATGGTGGTGCCATCGGCGAGAGTGACGGTCTTGTTGTAGGCGTTGACCTTCTCGACCTTGTTCTTGGGGCCGTAGCGGGTGTTCTCCTTGGGGAGAGTGTTGGCAACAGCAATCCAGATACCACCGGTACCATCGCGGGCGGGGAAACGGAAAGTAGCGTTGGGACCCCAGTTACCAGCGGTCTTGTTGAGGATGACGTTGGTGGTCACGGCCTTGACGTTGGGGGCAGCGACACGCTCACCGAGCCAAGCGCATTGCATCTAAACATAATTGATCAGCATCGTTTCGGTCTTCCCAGTGAAAAAAGAAGTCAAACTTACCTTGGTGGTGGGAACGGCCCAGACCTTGTAGTTGTAGGGTCTCATGAAGAGGTCGGCAATACCAGTACCCATCATGCGGACGATCCACTCGTCGAAATCCTTGGGCTTGGTGTTGGAAACACGGGCTTCGAGAGCAGCGTCAATCATGCCGTCAATGCACTTCACCTGCTCCTCCTTGGGCAGCATGGAGATGTTGTTTTGGAAGGGGTAGGGAACCCATTGCTCCTGGCAGCGAACGTAGGAGATACGCTCGTGGGTGTACCAATCCTCCTCCTTGGGGAGGGCCTCGTCGATGCAGTCATCGAAGTACTTGTAGTGGGAGAAGATAACGTGACCGCCGACATCGTAAAGCTGTGGACTAGGTTAGCGGTGTAAACATTCAATTGAGACCAAGTCGCAACTTACGAAACCTTCGGGAGTAACATCAGTGGAAGCCAAACCACCGGGGGTCTCGTTTGAGTCGATAATCATCCACGAGGGGCCATTCTGTATACTCCATTAGCTTTTTGGTTCCCGGATACCCCTCCCCCTTTTTTTTTTGTGCCCCTCTCCGACACAGTAAATATTTCAGGGAAAGACTTACAATCTGGTTCAAACGCTTGGCGGCACCCAAACCAGTTGGGCCAGCACCAATGACGAGAACGTCAACAGAACTGTGAAGCAATTGTCAGAGATGACGGACGTTGATGGGTTATGAAACTTACATGTCGGGGTGGGTCATTCTGCCTTGTAAGAGGTCCTGAAAGCTGGGGACTCGTTTGAATGTCTTGCGGGCGACGTTCAGCATAGAAGCACAGCTGCAGGAATCTGCAGAATTTAAGAGGGGAATGAGGGATAATAAAGGGCAAGGAAGCGGAGGAACCAGAGAAGAAGGGGAAGTGGGAAGACAACGTGACCAGCCAAGCTAAGGGTATCTAGACGCACCTGGTTTTGTGGGTTGAACGGATCCGGTGGGGACGACGTGCCTGTTTCAGCTTTACTGATTCGTATTGATATTGGTTCTTTATTTGTTTTTATTCGGGCTTAATTTCCCTTTTTTTTTTCTTCTTTAACCTCAAATTAGGTCCTCCTATCACATCGACAAGCTCAATGGCAATTACAATTAGGTGCTCAGGGGGAGGCAGTGCTCCAGGGCTCAATCTTGGAGACAAGTACACTACGGAGCAAAGGAACACGTAAGGCAATCTCATCTCATCACACTATAATAAGGATCCTGGTCAAAACTGAACATATCACATTCAGTGCAAAGCCGTTATTGGTTTTGAGCTTATCATGATGCCGCTAAAAGCAGGGACCTGGAGTGCATGGAATCTGCATTCACCTTTCGCATGCGGGTGAGTCGATATTAGAATTGCCTTGGCGGGTATTGGAGGACATTCAGGGACTGGAATGCTTGTTATCATATCAATCCCATCTCGGAAATTTATTCTCGAAGAATCAAAAGAGAGGGAAAAAGGGGCGATATGGATAGGGGCAACCATTGAATCTCGATCCAATGTGGTCAGGCTAAAAGCGCCACCGATGTATGGTTAAATTAGTACACCATATTGTCTCGGTACTCCGTAGTTTGTGTGGACCTCCATCAAATGTGATTCTGCAACAAATGAGCCTGTCTTCGATTGTTAGAGATGGTGATCCAAGTTTCATCTACATCGATTTCCCCTGTGTATATATCGTACAACAACGATATACACCACACACACTGTACATCATACATACAGTATCCATGTGTATCACATGCACTAAATAACCAATATAATAGGGCAGTGAAAGGCAAACAGCTTGAATCCTCGGAGCAACATCCGCAGAGTTGATCGTCCTATCCGGCGGTCTCAAGGAGAGAACGGGATTTGCGAAACTTCTGGGCACTGGCATCTGGTTCCACTGATTGTCACTCCCAAGGGAGTAATACAGCGAGGATCTCTTCGCGCAAACAACCAATCTTGCTATTGATGGCCCCTGTAAGGAAAAACTTCTCGAATGACCGGAGAACAACTACCAATTGCCTCTTGAAACACCGACTTCCGTTAATACCAAAAGCTTAGGGGTCTTCTCCCCTCCCCCACCACCACTGGTCCAAGCATAATATACTTGTGGGGGCGGTAAGTCCCCTGATTGCGTCAGCACAGCCTTCAGAGGACGGATCGCCGCATTCTCCACCCGTAAGGGACCAGATGGACCATAGGGTCACTGAAGGCGGGTTCTTGTGGGCCTTGGCTGGCAGCTGCTTGCGTAATGCCGGTACTATTAATTTTGATCTGCGCTGCTTTGGTTTTCTATTTCAAACCAGTTGATTTAGGACAATCCGATAAGTGCCACTTTGATTTCAGACATACCTAGATACATATGTAGATATTGAATGTATGTGTGGGATTGAAATCTGATTTAAATTACATGTAAGGATAAGAGTGACTTGGGACAGCCCTGTGGATCCATGACTAGTTGATCTTATTGGTGAATATTTAAAGGAAAAGGGGAGACTCTCGCCAGAAAATCCATGGACGTTTTGGCTAGGCCTCGCAAATTAAAATTAAGAGCTAGTAAAGTACAGTTGTATTGGTCCTGGTATGACCAGTATGCAAACGAAAACCACTACGTAAGAGAACAGACAAATGAGAGTGGAGAGCATGAGCGAAGAGTACAGGTGGCCTTAGCGGAGATGTAACAAATGTAATAGTAATTCACGTACTAAATTTCAATACATGTGCACATGTACATACATCTCCGTACAACATACGGAGTACCTCCAGCCTCCAGGGCTCTGCTCACTTTCTGTTTGCGGTGAGTGGATCTTTTTCTGACTTCTGTTCCTGTTCCTGTGTTGCTGTTTTTGCGTTTGGGTTCTTATTCTATTTTCTAGACTATCACTGCTTTTTCTTCTCTTAATTTCCCTTTCAAATCCCCCAAATTGAAGTTAATGTTTGGTGCCGAAAAAAATTACTCCCGGAGTACGTATCCCATTCCATCCCTTCAACCTTCATCATCATTTCTTCATCCACGCTCGTTTTTATTATCTTTTTTTTGGTCCTCCTGTCGCACTCATTAATCTCCGAGCATTTTAGTGATCATTTCCTTCTAATTTCCCTTATCTTGCCCACTTTTCTCCGTGGCTTCCTCCGCCTTCAGTCAAGGAAGCCTGTCCCGGCCACGACCTTTTGAATTTAAGCGCTTCTTATCCGAACAATCTCGAAATTTTACAATGAGCGACGGTGAGAAGGTCCGCGCCTCTGGCGAGACTCCCCGGGAGCAGTCTCTGCCTACTGTCAACCCCGCAGCGGAGAAAACTGAGCAGCCCAGCATTACATTCCACCCCGCTGTTTATGTGACGTGAGCGACCATTGAAGGAAACAGACAGACTGGACAGAGTTGCTGATATCTTGATAGTACATGGATCACTTTGAGTTCCACTGTTATCCTGTTTAACAAGTACCTCCTCGACTATGCCAACTTCCGTAAGTCAGACCGGAGATACAATGCGAGGAAACTGGCACTGACACGCTGTGAATAGGTTTCCCCATTATCCTCACAACATGGCACTTGTCCTTCGCTACCATCATGACCCAAATCCTCGCTCGCACCACCACTGTCCTCGACGGCCGCAAGAAGGTCAAGATGACCGGCCGTGTCTACCTCCGCGCTATCGTTCCCATCGGTATAATGTTCAGTCTGAGTCTGATTTGTGGTAACATGACCTACCTCTACCTTAGCGTAGCCTTCATCCAAATGCTGAAGGCCACCACCCCTGTGGCTGTTCTCCTCGCAACCTGGGGTATGGGTATGGCTCCGGCCAACATGAAAGTTCTAGCCAACGTCTCCATCATCGTGATTGGTGTGGTCATTGCCTCCTTCGGTGAGATCAAGTTCAACATGGTCGGTTTCCTGTTCCAGCTTGGTGGTATCGTTTTCGAGGCCACCCGTCTGGTCATGGTGCAGGGTCTGCTCAGCTCCGCCGACTTCAAGATGGACCCCATGGTTTCTCTGTACTATTTTGCCCCCATCTGTGCTGTCATGAACGGTGCCGTCGCTCTGTTCTTGGAACTCCCTCACGTCACCATGGACCATGTTTACTCCGTTGGTATTTGGCTTCTGGTTCTCAATGCCGTTGTGGCTTTCTTGCTCAACGTCTCGGTCGTTTTCCTGGTAAGTAATACTATAGGATTCCGGATCTCGATCCCAAGGGAAGTATTGCTAACACTCTCTACAGATTGGCAAGACCTCTTCCCTGGTCATGACTCTGTGCGGTGTCCTCAAGGATATCCTGTTGGTCGCTGCCTCCATGCTCCTATGGCAGACTCCCGTCACTGGCCTCCAGTTCTTCGGTTACTCCATTGCTCTGATGGGTCTTGTCTGGTACAAGCTTGGCGGCGACAAGATGCGCGAGTACACTTCCTCCGCCAGCCGTGCCTGGGCTGAATATGGAAACAACCGCCCTGCACAGCGCAAGTTTGTCATCTTTGGCGCTGCCGCGCTTATGTTCTTCCTCTTTGTTGGCTCTATGGCTCCCAGTTACGCCAATGACTCCGTTGACCGTGTCAAGGGCTACCTTGGTGGTGTCACTGCTGGTAATGCTTAAATGCACTTATCATACCCTTGGCTTTTCTCAGACCCTTGGCTTTTCGTCTCCTATGAATTGGAACGCAGAAAACTTGATCCAGTGCTCAAAGTCACAATATCCATTCTCGGATTGAGTGGACCGAGATGAGAGCGCGACTGGATAAATGCAGGCGTTGTAGTGGTATCCGTTCCCTCCCGTCTCTCGGTAACACAGAGAGACTGCCGCTCATGCTTTTGTCTCTAAGGGCCCCTACGATGCAATGGAAAACGGAGGGGTCGTTTTTGGCTGTTTTACTACCAAAATTTTTTTTTTTTTCAGCCACATTTTTGTGATGTATACAGTGACATGAAAGTGTTGTTACTGGCGGTGTATTTCTTTTTTTTTTTTCC
>CAJVRC010000839.1:597826-676193 GCA_911456345.1 Penicillium egyptiacum
TCGATTGATGTTAGACTTGCACGAGCTCTGGTGTCGGTTTGCTTTAGACCTGATCTTGTGGTCGCTGTGCTTTTTTCTTTTCCATTCATGTCTTGTAGTATCCCAAATAGACTTGAAACTTACATGACCTCATTCCATGCACGTGATTCTCTCTACTAACACGTGATTTTTGAATTTCGCGTGATGTAATTATCGCGGGTCAAAAGTCCGCCCATCTGATAGGCCAATCGTGTCTGGGCTGGACCCATCCAACCGGACTCCACCTAAGACGTCTTGGCTGCATGAGCCAATGGCACCCATTAATAGAGCATGTATCAATACCGTCACAGTCGATCGGGTAGCTGCCTTTTGGTGGTATATTACCGTTTGGCTTGGTACCTCCGCATTTCGCGCATCGATCCATCCACTTCTTCAGATCGTTCTTTCCTGTCTCACGCTCCTACCCTTACTCTTACCTCGCTCTACTTTGTTCTTTCCCCCCATTTTTCCCATTTTCTCCTCCCAATTCTTTCTCTTTTCTTTCAATCCCACCTTTCTCCCTCTCTCTATATATTCTTCTTACCTTTTTTTTCTCGAGACATCTTCCACCTTTTACCTCTCGGTCTTCCGTCTCTCCACAGGTGGTTAAAGCTTCTTGTGTCTCGCTCATCTAATCTAACAGGACAGTTCCCCTTGTCACAATTCCGAGCGACGATGTGCCCAATGATTCTTAATCGCCTCTCGGACGGCCCGGCCACGGTCCTCTCTCCTCCCCGGGAACACGCCTTCGCTCAGTTCTCCTCCCAGTCCTCTTGCCTCGATTCTCAAGGAATTTTCAACGGCTATCCGGCAAGCTCCAGCAATGTCTTTGCCAACAACAGCTCTGCACAGTCTAACCCCTCGAGCTTCAATTTCTCACCCTCTCCTGCGGTTCCCAAGCCCTCCCGCAAAAGGTCTCGTGATGAGGCCACTTTTGAAGAGGCCGTTGCTCCCAGTGCACCCCTAAGGCACCAGGTGGCGCCAGCACCCAAGGTCAAGCCCATCTATGGAGAAGGCATGGTCCTTTTAAACCCGCAGACTGGCCTTGCGATCTCTGCCGAGAGCCAGACTGGCACATGGTACGAACAAGAGGCTGAGGCACAACAGGCTGCCGCTGCACCTGTTTCCTCGCGATCGACCGCGGTGCTTTCTGATGCTACCGATCTAAGCCGCAAGTCCCAGCGCCTTGATAAATCTGCACCTGGTCTGGACGATATTGCGTTGTCCTCGATCCGCCAACGCCTGGACGACCCCAGCTCCAACGATCAGCATCGCACTCTCAATGTGGGGCCTGCTCCGCCCGCCGAGCCTCTAGTAGATGACGCTACTCGTCTCCTAGGTATCGGTTGGCAGCGTGTCAACACTGACGATGACATGGCTCCTGCTGTTCGTGGCTGGACTAAGTATATCGATAACCAATACTCGGCCCACCTGCACGACTCCCAGATGCTCATGAAAAGCCGCGGTCTGAACGCCTATCTTGTGGCTGCCACTCCAACTTCTAGATCCTCGCCCGCCTTTTATCTCTTCACTGAAGACCTCACTCAAGGCCAGCTCGTTGCCTCCTCCTGGGAAGCCTGTCTTCAAAATCTTCGTAGCTCCCCCATCATATTGGAGGGCACTGCCCCTCTTGGAGCTACAGACCGACCTAGCGCACAACCCGTCTCCTTCAACTCCATGGATACTGGCGTACCACTTCTCCAACACGCCCTGTCCAACAACCCGCAAGCATCAGGCCTCAACGAACTGAGCGGAGGCGCGGAAATGGGGATGGAGATCGACTCATAACTTGTTCCAAAAACGCATTCGATTCCCTCAGATCCCGTGAGATCCGACAACATCGATCCGACCCGCCATGATGACTCGACGTCCAACCAATCCGCGCGATCCATTTCGGACTTATTTCCGGCTGTTCTATCATCCTTTTTTCCTTCAACTTTTCAATTGTTCTTCAGTATTGCTTATTTAGTTATGAGACTCACGCGCCTGACTGACCCAGTCTGGCCCAATTCGGTTCTCGCCCAGTGAAGGGTTTGATGGATTTTGGGTGGTTTGCTTTCCTCTCTCTTATTGGAAATGGCCGGCGTCGTAATCTGGGAGTTTTCTTTAGTATTTGCTGCACCTGGGCATGCTTTTGACGACGTTATTTATCTACGACTTATCTATCTCATTAAATCAAAATGATTAAAATCATTCTAGGGATTGGGGTAATGTAGCTTGACTGAGTACGAGAAATAGTCTACAACCACTTTAAAGGCATCTAACCCGTTTTTTCTTTAGTACTATCCCACTTCATTTTATAAATAGAAGCGTCGTCTACCTTTTCTCTTATATTAACGAACCAAGGATTTCCCAAACTCCTGGCATGGTTTAATATCTTATAGGGTTCCCTCATCTCAAGAAATCAAGTCGTCAGTATGCAGTAAGCTTTCTCGTCTCCTTTCTTATACTAATCTGCTCATTACGACTCCTCTCCACTGGTTTTTTTACGTCCACAAGGTACCGTATCTAATTCCCACCGCACTAAAGAACCACCAAAGCGAGATCATCAGAGCCCACCCACCATGGAGAAAGAGCCTTTTGCTTGGGTCGATGCCGAGGACTGCAAGGGCGGACATGGGATGGACAAGTCGAACGAGATCGAGAAAAGAGACGGGATGGACAAGTCGAAAGAGATCGAGAACGGACGCGGGATTGACAAATCGAACAAGCTCGAGGATGGAGACGGGATGGACGAATCGAGAGAGCTCCGCATGCTCCGCATTGGCAAAAGAGTTAAACAACACACGACACCTCCCAGCGATATCGGACAGGAAAATTCGACCGAGCGAGATGATCGGTATCACTGCATTATCAAAAGACTGGAAGGCGTTGAAAGCGCGATCGGAAACCTAACGCGGAAAAAAAGGAGTACGCGGGAGGAAACTCGCAGTCAACGGGAAATTGTCCTGAATGCATGGTGTAAAGCTCCTTCCCCGACGGGACGTGGTCCAAACGATACCACCTACGAAGGAGACATTCGCGCCGACATCCGGACTATCACTGCCAAAGAAAAGACTGACCCGGAGACTGCTGACCGGTGGAAGGCGGTCGTTCTCGACCGCTATGGTCTCCATTGGGGAGTTGACTGTGGGAGCCAAAATGAACTATCGAACCTTCCTATGGAGATGGTCCGTTTGTTCAACATCAGGGCTCGTGTTATTTATGGCTGGGGTAACGCACGCGCGCAGATACTTGATATTTGTGATGACTGGATTGCTCGTTGGAGGTGTGGCGTGGCGCCCTACATCCCCTCAAAGGAGTACCGGCAGCTATGTCGACTTTATTACAGCTGATCTTGTATGCAATGTGTCATTGCCTCGTGGCTGAAACGTCTGATTTTGCCTGCTTTGTGAGATTGTGCCTCAAATGTCTCCGTAGTGCTTGAAAATGAGATCTAATTATTGCTGTTGCTTGTTATTGGGAATTTATGATTTCAATCTTAAACTATGGTGGAGTGGTGGCACGGTTGACCATTTAGGTAATACTTGCTTAGGGTAAACTTGGAATAGGGGAAGAGTAAATTAGGTGGAGGATGAAGTGTGGTATAACGATCATTATAGATATATACATAGTTAGTGATCTAGGGGCTTGATGATAGTCAGGTTTAGCGAGTGCTTTGCTTAGAGTACATCGATGCAATCGAGCAAAACGCAATTGCAATCGTGAGATATTAATATGATAATTCAATTCCGGAAACCCCAATGCTCGTGTGGGTGAAAGACATGGTATCATCGTATCATCTCGAAGGCTGTAAAAACAAAAGGTCAAAGAAAGCAGGTGGAAATAGCAATTGATCCCAATAACTCCACAAAAAGGACGTGACAAATGCTTAACGATGGATACTTCCGAGGTCAAATTCCTCAGTCATCATTATCGCTATATTCATATTCACTTTCGTAGTTGCCTGCAAGTGCGTCGTCGACACCATCATCCTTCTCGTAGTCATCATAATCGTCCTCCTCATCGTCCTCCTCTTCCTCAGGATCTGCCTCGATCTTATCCACCGGGCCATCCCTGGCAATGGCTGGCTTCGTATCCTGGGTGTTTGGAGCGGTGGACGGTGGAGTAGGTAGTGGCGCGGCAGAGCTAGGACGGATGAATTTGGCATCGAACTTGGTATCCGACGGAGTTGCACGCCGGGATCGTGAAGTGGCTTCCGGCTCGATGCTGGCGCTGCGTCGTGAGACGAGGCTCTGGCTGCGACTTTGGCTTCGGCTCACGCTTTGCGCCTTTGCGTCTCCCCCTTCGCCGCCGTACAGGGTGTCCAGGAGGGAGTAGTTAATCTTCTTACTGTAACCTCGGCGCTCGAGCATGCGACGTGTCGCCTCAGCCGGTGTCGAGGCACGGGAGCCGCGGCCATCTTCGCCCTCACCCTCCAGATAGGTTACATCGCCAAGGCGGCCACGACGGCGCTTGCGTGGTTTGCGAGGTGCGCCTCCTCCGGTTGACTCTTCCAGGGCCCGCTTTAGGGCTTTCGCTTGTTGGGTGCGGAGGTACTCCTTGTTCTCTGTCACCCAAATTGACTCCTTGATCTCGACTTCAGCAGGCAAGAGCAGACAATTGGCGACTTCCGGGTCATCTTCAAACTCGGCAGCATCGATTTCAGTGCTGTCGGAAACGGTGGGCCGCGGTGGTTGATCGGAGCCGACGCTCTCAATCATATTTGATCCTTGAGCAAGCATAGATCGCATTTCATCTTCCAGCGCCGCTTCAGATGCGACTTGCTCCGCAGACGGTTCTGGTGTGGGTTGTCGCTTGCCCTTACCCTTGGAGTGAACCGGTTCGTTTTTGATATCTTCAACAACTTCATTCACTGCCTTCGCAATTACTGATGCTCGTCGACCGTGACTAGTTGCAGTCAAAGCTGGGTCGATAGGGAGACTGGGAATAGCGAAACCATCGGCATCTATACGAGGCGGCTGCACCGATTCTGCTTCACTTTCGGTTGGAGAGTCGTCATCTTCGAGTTCTGCCGCAGTCTCTGGCAACCTCTTGACGCGGCTTTTCCGACCTTCTCGCCCGCGAGTGAAGGACGGGGGATCGTGAGTGTTCTCTAATTGGACCGAACGGAATTGATCAACGGTCAATTCACCACTCTCGGTGGACCCGAACTCGTTCAGACGCTGGCTGATAGTGGTTTCCGTCACTTTGACGATATAGACGACCTCACGTACAGTTCGGCGGAAGTTGTTCATGCGCGCGGCAAGAATCAGTGCGGCACCACAGAGACCAGCTGGGCGTCGACCGGTGGTCATCCAATCACGGTTCATTCGTTGAACGATCCTGACTGCCTCGCCAGCAACCGCCATGAGAGATGGTCCGAATTCGAGTTGCTTGGCGAAACGATAGATCAAACTTTCGGGGTCGATAGGGTTCATGAGAAAGACGTTGCCACCGAGGCGAAGTTCGTCGAGAAGTGCTTTGTATGTACGGCCAAGTTTGAAGACGTTAATCATCAACACGTCGGCAAAATCGATCAGCATGACAGTATTGCCATTTTGGCGACGGCATGCAATATACAAGCAGACCGCAGCTACCGTCTTTGTGCGACGACCTTGAATAAAGTTTAATCCCACGGCAAGTTTAAAGACCTGGCCGGCGGCTTTGGTCGCACTCTCCGGGATGGTCAAAGCCCGGGAAAGTTGAAGCATATACCGATTTCCATTTTGTTCGGTCATTTCCCGACTCTCCATGGCGCCACCGCGCTGGAAACCCGGACCATAGCTGCGTACGTGTGTCTGATCTTCTCCGACGAAAGATCCCTGTACAACAGCTGCACCGGACGAGGATTCACCGAACGTGACTTCAGATACGATGTTGTTCTCGCTGATGACTGTACCACAGCCCGTACAGACCTTCACGCCTCCATCATCGACGATATGCGGAGCAGGGCATCCTGGGTTTGGACAATTAGATGTTTTCGGGTGTGTTGTCGGGCGGGGTGGTTGAGGACGTCCAATAGCAGTGGGACGATTGATAGGAGTAGAGTTGGGAGGTTTTAGACTGGCAAGTCGTCCCACAGGAGGCCGGGGGCCGCGGGGAGGGATTGGGCGCGCGCCGGATTTGGGCGCCGACATTTTGATTGAAGCGAAACGTAAGAGGTCAGAGGTTGAATGCAGACGGGGGACCTCGATGGAGGCCGAGTCCTCACAGCCTCGGAATTTCTTAAATAGGCGTCGCGCAGCCCTTCTTTTTTTTTTTGTAGCGAAGGGTTTATCGACTGTCACGAGAATCGCGATAAGGATGAAAGTGGAAGTGAGAGGAAAAAGTATTCAACCTGCTTATGTAATTGGCCGGCTGAGCGAGCTGGTTTCGAACATACGACATGAATCTCTGGAATCGATTGGAGAGCAACTCAGAGTTGAGTCAAATACATATGAACAATCTGCTCAGATAATTTCCTTTGTCTATTGTCTACATATCTAGTGTTGCATGAATGGCTGATTGATGGATCCCACTGATTGATCACGTGACCTAAATTGGTTTATGACACGCTAGCCTAATTAGGCTTAGTACCACCTAGCTTTTTGTCGCGCCTCGGTGCCTGAGGTTCCTGGATGATCCATGACCACTGCTGCATAGCATCATCCGACTTGATACTCCACGCACGTGGAGTTGCTTTTACAATGTCGAATACGGGAATCCGGCCTCATTCTTGATTTCCAGCCTTGAACCTAGCGGAATACTACATAGGGGCCGCAGGGGGCATGGTTCAGATGTCTGGAATGCGGTATTTGTGCGTGGTTTGGAGGAATCGCGCACAAATGGCGCATCTTCGCCATGTTTCAACTTATCCACCCACTTCTAGGATTTTCCTTTCTTTTCTTTCTTAATGAAATACTATATTGCATTGCAAATCAAATACCGTTCCCAGCTTTTGCTTTATATGATAAATCGCCGCTGGTCGCTCTTCCCTTCATCTTAATACCAGAACGCTCTGTAAACACTGAATCCCGACAGCTGCCTGTTTCCAACCTGGTTTGAGCAAGATATTTGAAGCATCGACTCTACTTAGGGCTTGCTATCGATACATCACTTGTCACACACTATACCCCGTCCTTGGGCCGCAGAGACCTCTGCCAATCATGTCTTCAGGACTCAATAAGCCTTCCGATCCGGAGGCAGTCCATCAAGACTTTGATAACCAGACCAGTGTCTTCTTTGTGTCGAATGTGCACTGCGCATCATGTGTTGCATATATCACTGAAGTGCTCTCTGAGACTCCTACTGTCAAAAATATCGAAGTGACGATTTTGACACATGAAGTGCGTGCGAGCCATAGCACCGCCGTTCGGCCGGCCTACCTCGTCAACGCGCTGATTCATGCCGCTTTTGAAGTACAATATGTGACCACATTTGACCAACAAGGAAGGCTCATCGCAGGACTCGACACCTCTTCCTGGAATCACCGCGGCTCCACGCTGTTCTCTTCGCCGCGAACCTCTGTTTCTAGCATCTCGTCCAATATAAAAGAGCGAATTCAGACTAGCAGACATAAACGACATATCGCGAACTGTGATGCATGCAGGAAGGAAGAACTAGAGACCTTTTCCCGTCATTCTTCTTCTCGAACGGAGCTAGGATCTTTGAACGAGAAGTCCTCGCAGAGTCCCTTCCGGCCTTTGAGCAGGCACAACGGACAAGACATCACTGCCGCAAAGCTTGAGCCAACTCCTGAGAATGATGTGCAGGAGAGTCTCCGGTCATTCGCCACATCCGAAACGAGAGTTCAACCTGATGTGTCTGCCCCAAGAGTACCCACAGACATAACAGAACTTCCCAGCCCGTCCGCTGAATCAACCGATGAGTTCACCGCACAGATTAGCATAGGAGGGATGAGCTGCGCATCATGTGCCAACAGCATCACTGCACAAGTTCAACAACTTGAGTTTGTGAAGGAAATCACTGTCAACCTTTTCACCAACAGCGCAACAGTAATCTATGTTGGACCCCGTGATAATGTCGACGAGATTGTTGAGCAAATCAATGATGCTGGATTCGAAGCATCTCTTGAAGAAGTGAACCAGGTCCCCAAACTACCGGCACCTGCAGAACCGGCAGCAAACTACATCAGTGAGATTGCAATCACCGGCATGACCTGTGGCTCTTGTGTCGGAGGGGTGACGCGAGGACTTGAAGAACTGCCTTTCATTCGCGATGTGTCTGTGAACCTGCTTTCCCATAGCGGGAGGGTGGAATTCCAAGGCCGAGACAATCTTGATAAAATCATAGAGAAGATTGAAGACCTTGGTTACGACGCCACCGTCAATAGCGTCTCCCCATTGAAAGTCGGCACCGAGAAGTTGAGCACTGCACAGATCAGAACAATCTCTATACGAGTGGATGGAATGTTCTGTCACCATTGCCCACAAACTGTTTTGGGGGCAGTGAAATCGGTTCCCGGTGTCACCATCGAGGAGGCACTCTCCGAGAAAACCCCCATCCTCAAAGTCACCTACATTCCACAGCCACCTCTTCTCACCGTTCGCACAATAATCTCAGCTATCAATTCGGCGAATGACAATTTTCGCGGGATTGTCTATCACCCGCCCAGCATTGAAGACCGGTCTCGCGCGATCCAACATCATGAGAGGAGCCGTCTGTTGGCACGATTGCTTTTCGTATTTATCAGTGCCATCCCGACTTTCCTCATAGGGATTGTATTCATGTCTCTTGTCTCGTCTGAAAACTCCGTTCGAATGTATCTGGAGCAAACCATGTGGTCTGGCAGTGTGACCCGCATCGAATGGGCGCTGTTTATAATGACAACTCCTGTCATGTTTTACGGCACTGATGTGTTCCATGTCCGGGCCGTGAAGGAAATTTATGCGCTATGGCGGCCTGGGAGTCGCGTGCCGATCCTTCGGAGATTCTACCGCTTTGGTAGTATGAACCTTTTGATCTCTGCGGGCACATCAGTGGCCTATATCTCGTCTCTGGCAGTTCTTATTGTTGATGCAGCTGTGGGTACCAAGTCCAGCCCCCATAGCACGACCTATTTTGACTCGGTTGTCTTCTTGACTCTGTTCATTCTTGCTGGTCGATTCCTGGAGGCCTATAGCAAAGCCAAAACTGGTGATGCTGTCACATCTTTGGGCAAACTTCGACCTTCAGAAGCACTGTTGTCTGATAACGCCTCCGAAGATGGAGTGAAGCGTACGAGCGTTGACCTCCTGGAGGTTGGTGACGTCGTCAGTATTCCCCATGGCGCCTCGCCTCCTGCAGATGGAGTCATCGTGAGCAGCGCGTCATACCAATTTGATGAAAGCTCTTTGACCGGAGAATCGCGACCAGTCAAGAAGAAAGCCGACGACATGGTCTACACAGGCTCAGTTAACGTCGGCCAGCCGGTACGGATCCGTATCACCGAGCTCGGTGGTTCATCTATGCTTGACCAAATCATCGCCGTGGTTCGCGAGGGACAAAGCAAGCGTGCACCTGTTGAAAGAGTTGCTGATCTTCTCACTTCGCATTTCGTGCCTATTATCACTCTTATCGCCATTTCGACTTTCGTTATCTGGTTGGCGCTTGGTCATTCCGGTGTGCTCCCGGCGGATTATCTCGATGTCGCACATGGCGGCTGGACATTCTGGGCGCTGGAATTTGCGGTCGCAGTGTTTGTGGTGGCTTGCCCCTGCGGCCTGGCCCTTGCGGCCCCTACGGCACTTTTCGTTGGGGGCGGCCTAGCAGCGAAGCATGGTATTCTGGTCAAAGGTGGTGGTGAAGCCTTCCAAGAAGCCAGTCGCTTGAATGCAATCGTCTTTGACAAGACAGGCACATTGACTGAGGGTGGAAGCCTGAAAGTCTCTGACCATGAAGTTTTGACCGGTGACCCAGAAGTTGCGAAAATCGCATGGGCTCTGGCTCGGAAAATGGAAGAGAGCAGCAACCATCCGATTGCCCAGGCAATCACTGAATTCTGCAAAACACAGCAATCTTCCTCTGTCAAGTCCTCGGACGTTCATGAGATTTCCGGGCAAGGCATGAAAGGAACTTTTACTGTGTCTGGCTCCGAGGACGAAGAGCAGTATGAAGCTGCAATTGGCAACGAACGTCTTCTCAAGAGTCTCGTGTCCCCCGAAACGGACACTTACTTTGTTTCCAACCTTCTGGCGAAATACCAGTCAGCAGGCAAGTCGACTGCAGTCCTCTCACTCCGTCAAGTACACCCTCCGTCCGCCAAACCATCCAAGTTCATACCTGCCATTATCTTCGCCACCTCAGACACGATTCGTCCGGAAGCTGTCGATGTAATCTCTCAGCTTCAAAAGCGTCACGTCGATGTCTTCATGTGCACTGGCGATAATCATACCACCGCCCATGCGGTCGCGGACATGCTAGGCATCCCGCGCTCCAAAGTGATGGCCAACGTCTTGCCAGCGGAGAAAGCCAGCTTTGTTCGTCAGATTCAAAAACGTTCGCCGAATACAACACCAGCCGATGGTGAGACCACACCGAGTTCAAGCACATCACGTCCCATTGTCGCCTTCGTCGGCGACGGAGTGAACGACTCGCCCGCTTTGGCAGCAGCAGATGTGAGCATCGCCATGGCATCTGGCTCCGACGTCGCTATCAACTCTGCCAGCTTCATCCTACTCAACTCAGATCTCAGCACGATTTTGCAGCTGGTCCTGCTCAGTCGTCGTGTGTTCAATCGAGTCCGTATGAACTTCGGCTGGGCGGTCATCTACAACCTCTGTTTGGTTCCGGTTGCTGCTGGTGTGCTGTATCCTATCGTGAGTGGCCATCATCAGAAAACTACTGATGGTGAGATGATCATGGTCAATGAGCACTGGAGACTGAGTCCTGTGTGGGCTGCTCTGGCTATGGCACTGAGCAGTATTTCTGTTGTGCTGAGTAGCTTGGCTTTGAGGATTGACAAAAAAGGTATTATGAAGATTGTGAGAAGGAAGAAGTAGACATTATTATATTTATTTATTTCATTTTAGCGTTATGTTTCTACCTAATACATGTGAATGAACTCAGTACTCAGGTCTTTTTCCAAGTAGCCTCGATAGGATTCCTAATACAAATTCGCCTTCCCCCAAACTTCGGCAATGCGCTTGCTGAGATCTTTAGCAACTTTCTTCCGCCCTACAACTTCTGACATCCGAGTCGCTATCATCGTCTCTCGCTCCTTAGGTTCCAAAGCCATGTACGCATCCACCAAATGCCGTGGCGTTGGCCAGATCTGTTGGATTTCAAGGGCTTTTTCGCCCGTCACGCCACGGATACACATAAGCATTTTGAGGAATACATCACGAAGAGTAAGAACGTCGGACTTGGAAGTCAGTGCGGAGAAAGTCACGAATGAGACGCCGTAGGTGATGGACGGGTCTCGAGAGCGGAGATTATCGAGGATGGTGAGGTAGGAGTCAGTGGAGAGACGGCGGCCGGGGATGAGGCCAATTTTGGATACTGGAGACGGAGTGACCGTGCTACGGTTGACATTGCTATCAGCAACCCCAGTGGAGGGCGCATCTTCGACGCCATACATCTTCCGCAGGAGCAGAGTCATGCGCGCCAGGTACCGGATTGACTCGTCCAGATGTTTCGTCTTTTTGATAAAATATTGATTAACGACCTGTGTCGAGGCGATGGCCGACGCAACCATCTCCTGGTATTGCGCCGCACTCCCGCTAGTCGGGTCAGGGTGTGTGAATGCGAACTCTTCGATCAGGTAGATGACGTTCTTGATACCGGAGCGACGGAGCCGGAACTTCTGTTCGTGGAAGCGGCCGTCTTTGATAGACCCGATCAGGTCGTCCAGACGCTTTCGCTCAACGATCCAGTCTAGCATCACCTCATCTCCTTCTTCGCCGTGTCTTACGAGGAAATTTGGGTCGTGGCATTTGGCTACCCACATTGCGTCGCCGACTTCCAGGGCGCGTACCTGCGGCGTGATTCCTTGCTTCATAAGTTCGCCGGAGATGTAGTCGCGGTCGGTGGAGGTGCGGACTTCTCGGGTGTCTAATATAAGCTGGATGGTGAAGCTCTTGGGTGGGAAGAAGATGGGCTCTATGTTGGCTATATCCTGTTCGGATAGATTTTCTTGCACATCTGCCGATGGATCGTCCTCTTGTTGGAGTGAGTCAAGTTCGGTTGCCAACGCTCCTTGCTGAGACTCAGTCGTTGTAGTAGCTTGGGAGCCAGACCTGGCGGTTTGAGTAGCGCCAGGTAATGTCTTTTGGAGACGTTTGGCTACCTCCCAGCCTTCTTCGGAAAGAAGATACTTCCGAAGAGGACGTCCATGTTCATAGACTAGATCTTTCTGAAGCAGAGTTTTCATTGAATTCCACGCGGTGTAGAACTTGGTCGGGTCCGGGGGTGCCGTGAACGAACTGTCGCAGTACGGCTGGGCCACCTCGATCAGGTGAGCCTTCGTCATCCCCTGAGATGCATTCTCGTCTTGCGTTCCCAATCCCAACATCAGTGCATATGGACCGGATCGTAATGTTGGTACATACGGCTTGGCTTTCCGAGGCTTCTTTGCTGGTTGATCGACGCCGCCTTCAGATGTTCTCTTTCCGCCTATTTGACTTAATTGAGCGTGGGTCCTCGGGGGCCAGGGTGCACTGGATACAACAAACCTTTTTCAGGCGGTTCCGGCATTGGAAGCCCATTTTCTTGACAGTGGGCCTTTAATCTATCAGTCAGGCGGTCACACAATTTAGGACCGAGACCATTCAATTGTTGTGCTTGAGATGGATGCTGGAATTCTAATGGACAGGCTTTCATTGACTCATAAGCCTTCTTGTACCTGTAAGATGTCAGATATAGTCTTTCCCGAAGGGCGCCAAGAGATGCGTACACGGTCACGCCTTTGCTGTTTCGTTCTCGAGCTTGATCCAGCCATTCTTTGATCCACCCTAGTAGTAGGGGGTTTGCACACTCCTCGCTCATGGCGAGTCGAGTGCCCGATGACGGAGTGGCAGATCAATAGGGCGAATTATCATCAAGGCGAGTTTCGCTGGTTGGACGCGGAGTGATGTTGCCTTTTTAGGAACGCGACGGGCACGTGTTGATAAGGGAGATAGGAATGATTAATGCTCGGAAATCTGGCCATTATGTATAAATCAATCTCGACGTTAGCCCTACCATCTAACAAACCTAGTTAGGACCTTGGAATAGCTCCGAATCCATTTGGAGCATCGGACCGTAAGCTAGTATATAACCGGGAGATGCAACCCATCCTCTGAAATTCTTTCACATCCCTACTTTATCCAACGTTTGAGATTATTCAAATCATCTACATCATGTAAACTACTTCAAATGGCCAAACTACACACCATCGGTCGTGGTGCCTGCGGCACTTTATGGGCATCCGAAACAGGACCCGCCTACAAGAGGGAGGACGGCAACCCAACACGATCCCTCCAAAACGACTTCGAAATGCACAACCGCGTACTTGAAAGTAGACGAACCCTTATGAACCTGAAAAAGTCTAGTCAGGTTCAAATCCAGATACCATCCTGTCACAACTTTTTCGAGCCAGAGAACAAGGAGTGGTGGGCTACAAATCTAGAAAGATTCCCACAACGCTATACACCATGCAATATGATCGAAGCACAACGCATTCCACCGCTTGGAGAATCAACTCGACACCTTCTTATTCAAACATTCTGCCCGGATGAGATCAGACAGAAGATCATCAATAGTGAGCCGGATCGAGACTGCTTAATTCGACCATATCTGGGTAGACGCCGAACACATACCCGGGATTCCAAGACCTTCTCACGGTTCAAAGCATTCTCTTTGCGAAATTACCCGCTACATGAAGACCAACTAGATGAGCTGGCGATCACAGGAGACGACCTACAATAATATGCCCGAACAATGGCAGAAGCACTCGCTATGATGCACTGGATTGCTGGTATAGATGCCAATGATGTCGAGTTTGTCCTCGCAGCCTGCAATGATAAAGATGGTGGTCGCATCGACAATGCCTTGGGGAGACATAGCATGTGGATGCTAGATTTTGATCTATGCAGGAATATGGCAATGGACGAGAATGGTGTTGCAAAAGCCGTGAATGCCTTCTGGAGAAACGATCCCTTCTATCCTCGTCCAGGAAAAGCCCTATGGGACACATATTCCGAGAGCAATACATTCAGACCAGTTATGAGTGCCTAGAGCTTTGTGACGTTCAAGAAAGGGAAAAGCAACGATTTCTGTCGCGGTTGTTTATCCAACGAGTGGAAGCATGGGACACTAAAGTCAACCCTTGACAGTCCGTGGCAGGAGCCTAAATGTTTTGTTCTTTCCTCGATGTTTCTCTTATTTTGACTTTCTCACGGCTAAGAGCACCTCAATTAATTCGCCCGTCCGGTTTTTGCTTTAGACCTTTTAGCGGCAAGCAGTCAAGGCTTTTTTTTCTTTTCTTTTCTTTTTTTTTTGGGGCACGGCTCCTTATTGTCCACGCCCATTTTCCGGTGATGAACACCGTTACGAGATGTTCTTTTCGAAGCAATATGTCTTAACATGCTGAAAGATCAGGTCGGAGACAGTGTTTCAGAAACTAACTGCTTAGTTCATTGAAGATATCATCGATCATCCAGCTTTGTATGTAGTTACCGAGATGGCCATATCAATACATCTGATCCTATACACAAATGATTAGTGCACAGTAACAGCTTCTACTAAGTGCCATGCTTATCTGTCACAGACCTTCGGTGAATAGTGTGTCTGACCTGTTCTCCAGGGCTGGTTAGATTCCGAGTATAAGAACTTCCTTAACCATTTCAGGGAAGAGCTGAAGATCCAGATGAAGGGAAACCCACAGAACAAATTTTGATCCATGGATACATACCCTGACGCTTGCTGATAAGGAAACTGATGATACGCACGAGTTCTTTCCCAAAGCCCATCCTTGTGTTTTGTTCTTTCCTCAATACTTTTCTTGTTTTGACTTCCCCCCTCAGAGAACTTCAACTTGTTCACTCAAATCCGTTCGTTCTCACTTTCAAACCTTTCCTTTCTCGTAAGTTAGAGCTCGATCATCTTGTCCTCACTTTCATCTTTCTTATAAGTCAGAGTACCTCAACTTCTTCGTTCACCATCTTGTTCTCACTTTCACAAGCTAGAGCACCTCAACTTCTTCGTTTAACATCTCATTCTCACTTTCATAAGTCAGAGAACCTCAACTTTTCTCACCTTGACCTTTTTCAATCCATCTAATTACTCCAATTCCTTTTCAATGTGAGTACCTTGATGGGTTCGATTCGAAGGATATTCCTAACTCCAGAGTTGAGCAGCAACATCAACATGGCCGGTAGACAAGGTCTGTAGAGAGCGAGGTTTCAGAGGTTTCAGAGGTTTCAGAGGTTTCATTGTCGAGTTCTTTAGCAACGGAAATGAAGAGTACTCTACAGCTTGCCGACAAGCTTGAAGAGGCAGCGAGTGAACCACCCGAGCTCCTTCGACGACGTCTACTAATCCACAAAATCCGCAATTTCGACATCGTCCTCCCTATCGCAAACTCAAGAGGCCGCTGTTGGTCTGGTGTCTCCTTTTCGTGAGATTGGAACAGGCTCAATCGGAAAAGTTTTTTGAGCAGGCTGGAACACCGTGGGCATCTAAGCTACCCCTTATTGACAGCACTGAGAAGCTATGGAACCACTACATTATGAATTTGCGCATACAGTAGAGTCTTGATTCCTTAGGACCTATTGCAGGGGATATCGAGGTCCCTCGTGCAGCTTGGTTCGCGTATAAACAGTCTGAGTTCTGGGAGTAGAACCTCGAATTGTTTCCAGTGGACCCGACGTTTCGAAAGCGCCGAAGAGATGTTCTGTGTATGGAGCGATTGTATCCATTGCCAGAAACGATCCGACACGCCCTTGTCGATATCTTTTGCAGCCCCGACCTTGCAAAGCCAATCAAGACAAGCAGACCGAACAAAGATTGCCTTATCCATCTTCATTTGGGAAGGAAGCGGCACGGATCCTTCCAACGAGCAAGCACCAGATTCTTTTCCTTGCGCAATTACAAAATGCACGTCGACCAAGTCCAATCACTTGAACTTGAAGCAGAATCATATGCAAGCACCATGGCATCCGCACTCGCAGTGCTGCGCTGGAACACCAAAATTGACGCCATGGATATTGAATTTGTTCTGAGTAGTACGCCTCTCAATAGGAATTCTATTCGCTGCTCGTTACCTCTCCACGACATCAAGCAGTTGGAAGCAGGGCCAAGTACTTTCGAACATACCACAAACATTTTCCCAAATTTCCGCAAACGAGCTGTGTGCCTATAGCCTCTTGATTTTGATGCATGTGGTCAAATTACGATGGATACTGCAGGTGTGGGGAAAGCAGTCAAGGCCTTTTTTGAGACCGCAGCTTATTGTCCGCGCCCATCTTCTGGCGATGAATACCGTGAGAGCTTATGGGATATTTTTTCAAAGCAGTATGTTTCAACAGGCCAACGCATCACTTCGGGCACAGCATTTGAAAAGCTACCTTCTCAATTCATTCAAGGCGTCCTTGATCGCTCGGCTCAGTAGTTAGCCATATCAATACATCCCAATCCCTCATCTGCATTTGCTTTCGAGACTAAAACATCCCATCCTACGCACAAATAATCAGTCCACATTAGTACATATAATTTTCTTCATGGAACAGATATTCAGAACAGAACTCACATCTTCCAGCTCGGCGTCTAAGATGGTCTCCACCATTTTACCAATCGTCGCTCCGCGCTCTTCTTTCGTCAAACAGCCAATCTTAACGAGCTCAGTCAGAGCCTCTCCCACCCAGTTCTGGCAGTTCCAGTCTCGATCACCATTTCCATTGCGCACCGACGTGCAAGCACAAGCAAAAATGATCTTCGCCTTGGTGACAGAGTCCGGCACTGTACATACAGGGATCCAAGCTATTGGTGGCTCCGACATGGGGTTCTCGCTGTCTTTTTGGAATTTAAAGAAAGGATGTGCGCCGACGGCATGAAGCCAATCGTGTTGGCCGTCGGAGTAGAGGGCGTGCAGCGCTGTATGCCGGTATTTGGAGAAGTCTACTGGCACGCCCTTGTACACGAGAAGGGATATTTGTGTTGGCATTTTGGAATAGTTTATTATTCTGAGTGAGAGATTATAGAGTATCTCACCCAAGGCGCTTTCCCGATGATCAAGCCAAGAATTTGAAGGGAGGTGGGTTGGTTCTCAAGGAAGAGCGGGCGGTGCCCAGGTGGTGAATTGGGCTGACTACTTGACACCCTTGGACAACCTTGGTCTACATCAGGAACCAATATATCAGGAACCAACTATGCCCGCTTTGTCTTTTTTTCGTAGGTAAAATGACAAAAGAATTTAGAAATCAACTAATAAATGGTATCATTGAAGTTTGTAAACTTGAGATAGTAATTATTGTGACAATGACTGTTTATAATCCCGCACGGTCTGCTCAAAAGACTCGTCGCGTTTGAAGCCCAAAGAGATGGCTTGAGTATTATCAAACTGCGTCGGCCATGACTTTAAAATCGGGACCAGCGTAGAGTCCTCCTTCTCTGTAAGAAGAGCTAGTTTATCTGCACCGCCCACTGCTTCCAAAGCATCCATCATGCCCTGGACTGTGACGCAGATCCCAGGCACATTAATCTGGCGAATGTGCGGGGGAACAGAGTCGGCAGGAAGACGGAGAGTGAGAAGAAGATTTTCCACAAGGGTCTTAGGCGAGCATAGCCACGACTTGAACTGTCGATCTTCAATGGGAATCACACATTTCTTGCCATCGAGGGGCTCCCGGATCATGCCGGAGAGGAAGGACGAAGCTGCAGCAGTAGGCGCACCCGGTCGGACAGAGATGGTAGGGAATCGCAGCGTGAAGCCAGTAATGAACTTGCGGCGAGTGTATTCGTTCACCAGCGTTTCGCATACGATCTTCTCGGCGCCGTAGGAGGACTCCGGAGTCGGGATCACGCTGTCGTTCACAATTTCTGGCAACGGTTGCCCGTATACGGCCTGACTAGACGAATAGATGACTCGCACCCCAGGGCAGGTGTGTCGGAGCGCCTCCAGCAGGTTTCGGGTTGCATCGATGTTGACGCTCATACCCAGGTCGAAGTTGGCTTCGGAGCCGGACGACATGATGCCATGGAAGGCATAGACGGCGTCCAAGGAAGAATCGACAACGTCGCTAGCTCCTGTCAAGAGATCGGCCTTGATTGCGGTTGCAGATTGGGGATAGCGAACACCCGCGGGAATCGGGGGTTGATGTATATCGGTCAGTGTGACGCGGTAGGCTGGGTCATTCAACAGCTCCTTTGCAAGCAATTGGCCGATGAAACCGGCAGCGCCAGTGATGAGGACATGCATTTTCTCGAGAATAGTGCAATAAACAGGGAATATGGGAGGGAAATGTAAGTTATAAGTTTAGCTTTCTCTCCGCATTCGCATCAAGTCCGAGGCGATCTTGAGCTGGCCCTCCGCACCGGACTTGGGCCGGCACAGCACAGTTTCCAAGTGGATCTGCTGTGGAACTGCCGCGCGCGAATCGCCTTGGAGTTTGGTCTTTCAGGGCCCTCTTTTGTTCCGTCTCAATTGGGTCTCTTGCTTCCTGGGGAATGCTTCAATTGTCAGTACTGTGACCTGTCAGTTCAAGTCAAAGACATAGGGTATACTAGACTCTATTCATGGAGCATATTCAATTATTCAAATCTATTAAAGCCGTAATCTTGAAACTCAACAACGTTTCGAGGGTTTGTTGTATACGGAGTACGGAGTAAGGAATAGAATACTGTCAACGTGTGGATTTCGGCGAAGTCGAGTCCGCGGGGGTCCAAGTCACACAACTTGTCTTTGTTCCTCTTCTTTTCTTGATACTACATTACCCCAATTGGCCATAACATCTTCTTGAAGTACAACGGCGATTTATCTCTAGTTCCTCGGCGTACTCGTGTCAGCTCGCTTTACTCCGACGATTCAACCCCACCCCGGAGAAGATTTCGCCCCTAACCTGTATGCCGGAGTATCACCGACTCCCAATATTCTCCCGACTAGCATCACATCATGGATACCACTACTCCACTGAAACGGTCTCCTAATGACGCTGGCTTGGGGTCGCCCCGAGAGAACAAGGCACGTTCTGTCCCCAAGATCTCCAAAGCTCGTGCATGTGAGTCTTCCCCACATCATCTCCGATACCCCCAACTAACGGGGAGCAGGCGCAGAATGCAAGCGCCATAAGATTCGCTGTGAGTTTCGATCAGGAGAGTCATCCTGTACAAAATGTACTCGCAGTGGTATCAAATGCGTCGTAAACGATTTTTCACAGAAATTCGTTGATGATGATGGGATGTACGTGTGACCCCGCCCGGCCCTTTGGTGAGCTTTGGAGCTATCAGGGGCTGCGCTAATCTAATGGCTCTGGTATAGATGGAAATCACAGGCCAATGCGACTATACACCAGCTGCAGGCGGCTGTTTCGCATCTATTGCGACAAGGCGGACTACCTGAGCTCTCAACATATGCTCCTGGGAACACCCTCAATGGTCCCAGTCCTGCCGCTTCGTATCATGGCCACCATCCCTCCGTCGATCGGTCGCAGGCACAAACCAGTCGTCAGGAGGGACTGGGGGTTGTGATGGATGTTACCCGGGAACCGTCACCGGAGCAGGATCTCCAAGACCCAGAATTGGTCCCTGCTCCTATGCGCAGTCTATACGAGGTCACTAAATTACGGAACTTGAGAAACAATCATGTCGAGGCACCGAAACAGACGCTGTTAGAGGAAGATTTTATCTCGCGGCGATTGATCTCCCTCCATGAAGCGGAGGAATTATTCGCGTACTTCAGTCGCACTATGAACCAGCTACTGTGGGGTGGAATAATTCTCGTACACCGCGATTTAACGTCCGTCCGCCGCGCATCGACGCTTCTTTCTGCTGCAGTTTTGACTGTCGCGGCACTCCATATTCCGAACCGCACCGAAACCTTGAACCGGTGCTACAGCGAGTATGTATCGCTCGTATCCAACATGGCCCTCACGCGGGCCCACACACTGGATGATATCCGAGGCCTCTGCGTGGGGGCGTTCTGGCTATCAGAGTTGAGTTGGAAGTTGTCCGGACATGCGGTACGAATCGCGACCGAAATGGGTCTTCATCAAAGTTATCAGCGCCTGACCCGTGGACACACGGATCAGTATGAACGCGCCCAGCTCTGGTATCTGCTCTACGTGTGCGACCATCACTTCAGTATTGCTTATGGGCGGCCACCTGTCATTCACGAGGATGTGGTGATCCGCAACTATGAGACCTTCCTCGCGCTGCCGATGGTCGTCCCCGGAGACACTCGACTTTTAGCTCAAGTTGCTCTCTTTATGATTTTAACTGAGGCATATCGAATGTTTGGTAGCGACACGGAACAAGCATTGACCGACGAGGATTTTGGACAGTTGCGCGTATACAATGTCGCAGTAGACCAATGGCGACTTCTCTGGCAGCCTCGATCTGGTGAGTGATTTCTCAACGTGATTCTCAGCAACTCTCGGTTCTAACATACCTTGGAATGTATCACAGCTGATAGCGCCTATGTGCGAACTTATCCATCCAAAGGTGTGGTTCTGCACTACCATTTCGCAAAGTTCCAGCTGAACTCGCTTGCTCTTCGTGCGCTCTCACCATCCAACACACCTGTCTTCTCTATGGACCGCAAGGAATCGGCCAACATTGCAATTTCTTCTGCGATGGCATGTCTCAATATGGTGCTTGAGGAGCCTGATATTCGGGATGCGATCGTCGGTGTTCCGATCTTCACCCATACTATGGTTACATTCTCCGCTGTTTTCCTACTCAAGGTCGCAATCAATTGGAACACAGCTTACCTTAGCATCAACTCTCGCCAAGTACGACGGCTAGTTGAGCGCGTGATCGAATTGATGAATTGTGTCTCTGCAGGCGAGCGACATCTTACTCGACATATCGCACGTGGATTAGGCAAGATGCTTGAGCGCTTTGACTCTTGGGAGGCTGCCTGGCAATTCCAAGGAAGCAACGACACTGCGGTGGAAGGCCGCGATGTCCCTGGGGGAGCCAACGCCATGGCGCAGGGATTCCCTCCGCCAGATCTGATCTATGGCATGGTCGGCACATACGGATTTGGTCTTGATGAGAATCTGCTAGATCCGAGCATGGCAGATTTTGACTTTCTAACACAATGACCATGAAAATCCCCACAGAAAGGCTCGACCCAAACCTGGGATATCAAGGATACCAAGGATATCAAGAACTGAAACATTTGGATACCATAGATGGGTACGGGAATGTAAATAATGAAAATCCGTGAATGGCGACACGCACTCTGACATGGACCACGCACCCGGACTCCGGAGTGTAAGCTATCACCTTCCAAGGTTAACCCTAAGGTCCTGTCACTTCCATGTCGTCACCGTCACCTCCCGCTTATTGCCCTTGGCTTTTCCCCCTTCTTCTTAGAGCTACGTCGACTTTCCTCTTATAATTCCCGTCCTCCCCCTAGACTTCGGACTTTTGCCAATCCAGAATCTCTTTTCTCCCTCTCCCCCATAATTTCACTCGTCCCTATCCTCTATACTTGGTTAATTCTCATCCCCTAATTCTTTACTATGACTACCCGCAAGAGAAAGGCCGAGGCCGAGGAGGAGCTCCAGGCCCTTCCTAGTGATGAGAGCGAAGAAGAGGAAGAGTGAGTTGTTCCATCCCGTTATCAATTCTCCCTTTCTTCCCATTCTTGCGCCAATGCCCTGCGCATAATTCCACTACAATTCTGCGCAGCTGTACTAGGTGCTCATACATCACGACGTGATCTCGAAACCGTCGTGAACTGAAACATATCGCACGAAACCTCTCAGAGACGAATGGTCTTTGCTAACCCGATCGCGCGGCGAATTAGATATGAAGACTCCGAGCCCGAGGGAGAGGAAGGAAGTGAGGAGAGCGGACAGGAGGAGGTAGAGGGAGAGTCAGAGTCCGAGGAATCGGAGGAAGGAGAAGAAGCAGAGGCAGAACCAAAAGCAGAAGCCAAAGACAAAGGCGAAGGTACGTTTTACCATTATCCTTTATGGATATCCCTTCGTCCCGGGACTCGCCCACGCTAACACACTCCAGGTGCTCCGGCAGCCAAGAAGCAGAAGACTGCGCCCACTGACGAGGGTGCCGAGGCTGAGAACGGCGCAAAGGGTGAAAAGGAAGAGGAGCCCGAGGAGGAAGAAGGCGAGGAAGAGAGCGCCGCTGATACCGCGAAGGAGAGTGGTCCAGCTGCTGCTGCTGCTCAGGCTAAGGGCGATGTTGTCCCTAAGGAGTCGGATCTACCTGAGACTGAGGCGGCTAAAGAAGAGAAGTGATTTTGCGATCGAGGATTTATTTTCTGTGTTGCGAGAATTTTATGTTGGACTAAAATGGAATTTGCCCTTGGGTAATTGGATTACTTTGCTGTGATGCCTCCTGTATACAATCAGAGGTGCTATGAATCTAGAGTGCTGTGGTTAGGAAGTGGGCTTTGGTCTCCATAGATCCAGCAGACTAGTCCATGGAAGTAGCCAATCCTCGCTGTTTTCTCGGAGACTTGAAGATGACGTGCATAGAAATCGCCGTTGAAGCTCATCTACTGGCTGAGTACTGTGGGTTCCGATGCATATACTAGCGTTGGGTATAGAAGTCGAGACCTAAATGGACACAAAGCCAAACTACTACTCCGTATGAGATCCACCTATCATGTTGAATGGAGCACACGACCAGACACGGAACATGAAAATATATACCGTCTAAGAAAACTACCTAATGATCGGACCAAGAGAAAGTGAAAAAAAGAGGTGTCGTCAAGGATGGTCATTAGCCCTGTCTGCGCCCCGTTTTCTATCTTGATATCAAGAGGAAGACATAAAACTGTCTTCAACTCGGTTTGTGCCTGATCATCGCCAACATATTCAAGTGTCACTACCGCTGCTGCGGAAGGTGGCGCATAGTTGACAGTACTGGTGTGTGAGGTCGAGGACGGCTTGAGGCAGGTTTGTCGCTTGGACAATGCTGCGGACCTTGACAGCACCCTCGTCCTCAATGAGCTTGCGAACTAGGAACAAGAGCTCGGGTGAAAACTGTGGTTTGTTAGATATACTGGTCACAGCGAGATTAGGCAGGGAGGAGAGCATACCTCGGAGTACCAGCGATATTGCCAGGCGATGAGGCGGATCAACGCGCCGAGCATGCCTCTGGTGTCATTTCGCTGTTCGTACAACTTCAACACCCCACGCATAGCCTTGGGCGAGAACCGAGTGGCTAGACAGCTCTGGTATGCCTCAATGCTTTCGTCGAAATGGTGCAGCCGCTGAGCAAGCTCACCAAGAATCTCCCACTCGGTGGCAGATTTCTTATATTCCATGGCTTGTTGCCGGAACTGGGCCATTTCGGTCCGCCAGATGGTGTAGATGCGCAGATCCTCATAAAGTACCATGAACAAGTTATCTAGCCACCTTTCACACAGTCGCTTATTTCGGAATTGCGTGTATGAGGCGTGAGATGGGTCGGGCTGTGACACAAAAAGTTAGCATATATAAAATACGTCCTGATGGGTGTGCAGCATACATCTTCCTTGCCAGACTTGACAACTTCGGATGCTACTGTTTGCTCCGGCCGCTCGAGGGGGCTTTCCGTTTGGCTCTCTCCCACATCTCCATTGGCAGTTTCTTCCGACGACGGCTCGGTCGGGTCAGGGCCAGTCACAGAGCCAGAGTCATCTTCGTGGCCGGGGCTGTTGCCGTTGGTCTCCGCCCCCGATGATGTAGCGGGCTTAGGAACATGCTGTCGCTCAACACGGTATTCTTCTTCCATGACAAAAACCTGGCTGCGAGCCTTGAGTAGCTGATCCCATCCAATCGCGGCAGCGATTTTTGTCAGAAGATTATAGGCCTTCAAGAAAGTACCTTGGTAATTAGCAGCATGGATCTTTCGAAGTGAAGGATGAACATAGTCGTGAGGGTCTCCTTGCTTCGGCTGGCCTTCATCTATTTCATCGAGAATGCTTTCAGCAAGAATTGGGAGCATGATGCGTGACGGTTGTGGCATGCGAGGGGTATCTTTGTCTTGATAGGTGAACATGGGGCAAGAGTTGAGAGTTAGAAGCGCCAAGTCCCAGCGTTCCATACTGACATATACCTCTGCGAGGCGAGCCCATGTACTGAATTCGCTGGGAGCTGCAGTAACTGCACGCTTGGCACACTCAAGTGCCATCTCACTTTCACCTTTGCCTTGACAGAAACTAGCCTGGCAATCAAGCAGAGCATAGTCCATTGGGACATCTTGTAAAGCGTCATACATGAGGCGTACCGCTTGCACCTCCTCATCTGCCATAATCTGTACACGAGCCAGGAGGGACGAAACCTCCACATCCTTTGTGCGGAGCTTCTCAAACAAGTTGATTCCAGAAGTATAACGGCCAGTTGTGTGGATGTATTTCAGGATGCCGGATGTGAGGTGGTTGCTCACAGTGTTAGGGACTTGGGTTTCGGGATCAGAGCTCAGTTGGCGTCCTAGACGTTGTGAGTCAGAGACACAGCAGGTAAATTCGTTTGAGATCCATACCCAAAAAGAAAAGTTTCTCGGCGGCATCCAAGAACTTGTGCTCCATCTCTGTGTTTGTCACGGGGTTGAATCGTCGGACTCCAACAATCCTCTTGACGGAATCTCCGCTTCCATCGTCTGCATAGAGATAAGCCCTCAGAACGGCGCAAAGGAAGGTCTCAAGCCAAAGAGCCTCGGTAGCAACACGCTTGTCACCGCGCTCATCAATGCAGTAGCTCTCCAGGCTTCCGGGAATTTTAACTTCGACGCGCATGTCAAGATGGGAGAATGCATTGTAGCAACTGCATAGATATCAGCACGTGAATCAAACACGGTACCAAGATAGACCCTAACCAGTAGATCCCCGAAACAACCTTATGTGTCTTGTCGAGGGGAGAGAATGTGAGGGTATTGACATAGGCGGCTAAGCTAGCGGACGAGGAGGCATCGATTCCGGTGACATGATGATAAACCCCAGTCTGCGACAGATAGAAACTCAATCAATTGTCCACATGGGGGGATTGTAGCATGGAAGGAAAGTTGGTATCTTATATCTTACCTGGCGAGTCGAATTGGCCTTAGGCTGCTTCACCAAATATACCAGGTCTGGAGGGCCTAGTTCTCGCAAGCTCTGCAAGGACTCCGTTCGCGCATCGACCGCAACGTAGATATCCTCCTCCTCGTGGATCCTAAATAATGTCCTCAATGTCAGTCCCAGCCCCTGTAATTTTTCGTAGTGGCAATTCTTGCCAATCTCGAACAATGGCCATGCATACGCAACCCCGGGGAACACGTAAACGGGGATAGGAGCACATACTCAGGGACAGCGGGCGCGACCATGGCGCCTGCACAAGCGCGGTGGAATCAAAGATGAGGTATCTTAATTTATGAATTCGGCGTGAATCGTAAGAGTTCCAGGGGTTGCGCTGAGGGAAAGCGAAGAGTGATCTGAATACTCCAACTGCCAGTACTCTTCCCCCAAGAAAAGGGTTCCAGGCCACAAGGCATTCAGGCCCCAAGGCCCCAAACACTTCCCCGATTGGTTCAACGCGTGATAACGTGTCTGCCCGCGATAACCAATTTGTTCATTATTGTTGCCCGCATCTCGCATCTCGGTATCTTGCCCGATGCTGTCGCCTGATTTCTCTTTTCCATCTAATATTTGAGGGACCCACGTGGAGCTGACACCATGTCGAGCTGGGTCGCATTGAATGTTGAGCCCGATGAGGCTGTCGAAGAGGAAGTTGACGACACCAAGGAGCTTCAGATCGAGGAAGCTTTGAAGCTTTACCACAGTGCCTTGAAGCTGCATTCACAAGGGCCAGAGCATTATTCCCAGGCTGCCGAGGCCTACGAAGCTCTTCTCAATTCGGAGATCTTCAAATACCCAGAGTCTATCTCCGATTTCAAAAGGGGTGCATTCGACGATGCGCATGATGGAATTGCTACGGAATCAATCGGCGAGTTCAACGTCAACGACTCTACCTCCAGTCTATTCCAAATGCTATACCTATCGTACAAAAACCACGGCAAATTCGTCCTCGATTCAGTGCAAAGCTCCATACGGACAGCGCCACAGACTCTCGAATCCGAGCAGGAAACACAAAGGAAGTTGACGGAGGCATCCAGGAGAGCTTTAGGATCTTTCGGGGATGCCTTGGAACGGGACGACTCAGATCTCAACCTCTGGAGGCAAAGCGCAAGGCTCAGCAGTTCCTTAAACAGCTACCGCTTGTCTCGGTATTGCTTGGAAAGTGTGCTAGCGGACGATGACAACCGCTTGGAACTACGATCAGAGCAGCTTGGCCTTGAGGAGATATTTGCGGAGCAGCGCCTGCGAAGCACGCTGCAGTCCCTCTTTGACAAGTTATCTGCCTCGCAAATTCCCGATCAGAGGCCAAAGAAAGCTTTATTGAAATACCTCAAACATCATGAGGATCCATACCCAAACCTGCCTGCCCTTCCCGCTGATTTGCGCCGCCTAAATCCGTCGAAGGGCCCGCTTGCCCTGCACGCTTGTCGCCGAGAGATAGCCCCTGCTGACCCAACCTGGGAGTCGGTTGGCAAGGCGCTTCTCCAAGCACTTGACGATGAAGACGACGAGTCGGTCGCTGCTGTTCCGACTCGGTCTATCGGCATTATCTTACCAGCCAGAAGCTCCCAGGCTCCAACTACACCGGTCGCGAATGCGGAGGACACGGAAATGGCCATAGATACCGAGGGGCGCGGAAACAAGGAGGGTAATGAGGTTGCCGACGTGATGCTTGAGACAACCGAAAATGATGGCAAGCCTGAACAGACTTCACCTCAGCCAGCGAAAGAGCCCTCTGAGCCAGGCGAGGAACAATCCTCCATCGATCAAAGCGCCGAAAAGCAATTGATGGAGTCGTTGGAACGTCAATCGACGCATCCACAAGATCAACAGGCCGAACAAGATGAGAATCACGCGGAAGAAGTTGACACGAACTCTGCGGTGGACATTCGCAAAAGATCGTCTGCGTCAGCTGCGAACGAAGAACCGGAGGGCGGCCGCATGAAAAGCAGACGAACCCGAGCCCGAGAGTCAAATGCTGACACTCTGGTGCTACCTGAAGAAGTTGCATTCGATCAAGACAAGTACTACGGAGACCGTCTTGAGGTTTTTGTCAATGCCGACGATTGGATGTTCAGCACCGTCGACTCTCTCTTCTCGAAGGTCGGTATCGATGCACTCGGTAGCATTGAAGCTCTGAGAGAAAAGTGCTCTGGGAATGACTCAACCGATACACCCCAAGACCTGGAAACACGATTGTTTCAGGATTTCCGAGGTCTCATCAAGACATGGGATGACGAAAAGTCTCGATTGATGCAGCAAAAAGACGATTTATCTCCACTGAAGGACATCCGTGGCACAAGCAAGTCGGGATTGGCTGTTTTCCTTGAACACTCAAGAAAGGCTGTTCGGAAGCCAGTTATCGAGGAAGAGCTTCCTTCTGGGGAGCAACTTTATGATTTTTCCATCGCCATCAACTCTGACTGGCTACATCCCCATGAAACTTCGTTCGAATGGCTAAAATGTCTTCTCATGCCGGATTTCGGCCAAGAGTCTTCAAACTGGTCGACAGCGAAGTCGACTTACGTCTGTTTTCTGTGGCCAAAAGACCTAAAGAAGACAGTTGTAGAGCTTTTAGTTCGAGAGGATGAATTTACCTACAGGGCGTGCAGCGAACTGATCTCCAATCTTGAAGCTCGACTTCTTGGGTCAAGTAGTGGAGCTCCATTTGAATATAAAGCTAAAGACATCTTCGAACTTGAGATGATACAGGCCATCTACGAGCTTCATTTGGATGTTTTTGCTTCAGTTGAGAGTCTTGGCAGTGAGACAGACCAGGAGACAAGACTGGCGCAGCGTGATCGGCTGGCTCGCTGGGGTATGCTAGCCCGGTCATCCATAGATCATTTTGTCAACCACAGCCCATTTCGCGAATCCCAATCAAAACTCACTCTGCGCCATTTGTGGGCGTCGGCATTCCATATCAATCTTGCCGCAGACGCACAGCGAGAACATGTCCTGCTCTGTCTTCACGACCTGAAGCAAATACTTCACTCCCTTGGCGACCCAAGTATCAATCTCATAAATAACACTACTATGTCAGAATTGTCCGCCGCTGTGATAGACCAGGAGGTCTTGAAGCTCAAGTGCATGGACTTCTTTGCCAAGGTATTCAACTCAGACTCTGAGGACCCTGTGACTCTCATCGAAGCAATAGAGCCAATTCTTGAACCCTCGTCGATTGAGCATGCTGAGATGCCAACGGAGAATGACGTGGACCACCCTACCTCGCATCTCGGTGAAATGGCTGCCTTCCTCGATAGGGGAGATGCTACATTACGACTCTTCCTCTGGCGCCGACTTCAGGAGGCATATCAAGCCATTGACTACCCGCCTAAAGTTGTCTCTTGCTATTTACGAAGCATCGAAGTGGTAATGGCAGAACTCGAGGCACCGAAACACAGCGAAGAAATAAGCCAACATCGTCAAATAGCTCTGTTGGGCTGGCTCAAAGCCCTCGATGGCATTGTGGCCAAAGCCATACTGCTTATTCTAGAAGATTCGGAACAAGCATTCGACTGTCTTGACATGGAACATTTACAGTCCTCAATGTCTGCTATAGCCCGCCTCGTGAGGCTTTTGCACAGTTTTATCCTTTACGAGGACTCGGTGCGAGTAGGCCAGATCTCTGGTCGCGACTTCCGAGGCTCGTTGGCGAAATCGCTTGAAAACATGAAAGAAAGAATGCGAGAGCTATATGTTCGCTGTTGGATCTTACAATACACCCTTTTCATCGAAGCGATTGCGCAAAACAAGGAGCTTTTCGATGATCCGCTTGAAGACCGCATTCATTTCCTTCGTTCCGTCCATAATGCATTGGGCGTTCGATCGATGTGCAGATATTCGCAAAAGAGGTTCTTGAAACTTCTGAAAGCGGAGCTCTTTGGTCTTGAAACCAAGGGCGATTATGAATTTGATGTCTGTCAAATACTTCTCGACCTCCACGGTATCAAATTCTCTGCATTCGATGGGACTGTGGACCATGGATGTCCTCCCGAGAAATTAGATCGCCCTACAGCGATCTTGATGATCGACTTTGTTCTGCAACAAGCAAACAAAATGAACATGAAAGACTTGTCCAAGTCCGAATTGAAGACTACCATTGAGAAGATGCAGCAAGCGATTGGCCCCGCTAAGGCTTCTTCACAGACACCTCAGTTGACTTTCAATCGTCGCCTTGTGAATGCATATCTTAAAGCCCCGCTCAACCCATCGAACCTCCTCCGTGCTATTCAGGGTATTACGGAGCTTTCGACGACTATAGTTCCCACTGAGAATGCGAAGATCGCTGCGAAGGGGTGGTTCTTCCTTCTCGGTCATGCCACACTAACCAAGTTCCGATCCCAGAAGCGCCTCAGTCCTGGTCCAACAAGCGAGCTTGATGACGCCATCGGGTTCTTTAGACAAGACCTAGATCATGGGACAGGGAGATGGGAAACCTGGTATAGGCTCGCCCAAACCTATGACTCGAAGCTTGATGAAGACATTACATGGACAGCTGACAAGATCAATAACAACCGGTCGGACTTGGCAGCCCTGCAGCGAAATGCTATTCATTGCTATGCCATGGCTGTTTCAACAGCAATGAGGACTGCAGAGCCAACGGCGGAGACCAGAGAAGCGATGTCAGATCTTTATTCTGACTTTGGTATCCGCCTGTACTCATCCTCTCGCGAGCCGCTATCCATGGGAGCCTTCAGTGTTGCAGACTTCCCTCGTCATTTCAGCAGCGAGGAAAGCCAACAAATGTATAAGGGAACGCCTTTCAAGGAGATGTCAGCTTATTCAACATGGAATTTTGCTAGCAATCTTCTCAAACGGGCAGCTATCGACAAGACTAAGCGATGGATGTAAGTGGCCTAAATGGGACTTGACAGAATTGGGACATTTGAGAATGTACTAACACATTAGTAGGACTCACTACACGCTTGCCAAGTGTCTTTGGAAAATGTTCACCAGCGACGATTCTTTGAGGACAACTTCCAAAAGAGTCGAAATGCAAGAGGTGATAAACGCTGTTCTCGATGCTATTGCTGCACTTCCGCAGCGAAGAGACTCACGCTCTGATCCGATCTTTGAGCCACATTTCAAACTGTTCTCTTTTGTACACAAGCTTGTTGCTCGAGGAAGCATGACGGTAAGTTGTATCGCTTCTGATATGAAGAACTCATTCTGATAGCAACATCAGCCTGCGGAAGGAAGCAAGACCCTCCTTGCAACGCCCTGGGCCCGTAAGATCGAGCCCCCCGAGAACATGGAGGGATGGAACACATACATACTCGAAGTTCTTCGGAAGTATAAAAGCGCTGACAAGTCCAACTGGCATCATCGCATGGGTGTAAAGGTATATCACCGGCAGCTTGATTTTTTCTTTTTTGTCCATACTGCTTACAACCCCTAGGCTGCGCATGTCATTTATGACGACCAACAAAACGCAACTGCTGCTGCTGCTGCCAAGCAGGAACTTTCCCAAATATTCACCAAGACACTTACGATCCAAGTCTGGCGGCCAGAATTCGAACGTCCGGGTCGACATTTCGTTTACACGACCCGGTACGTGTACTTTTTCGTTGGCCTGCTTGACCAGCTTGACGATCGCGCAAGCTTAGATCAACTTTTGCGCCGTGTGAGAAAGAAGCAAGGCGATTTCTTCAACCACACCAAGCTGTGGGAGGACATTTGCCTAACTTATGCAAAGATCATCCGGCGTGCGGCCAAGATCGACGAAGGTCACGAAGAAGGCGTATTCAAACCAATCGGATGGGAGGAGTTCTCTACAAAGACAGCTCGCTTGGAAAGCCTGCCTCAACTGGGATCAGAGAGTCAGTCAATCTTAGAACTACTTCGAGACGCCCTGGAACTAAAGAAGCTCAACAACAACCTCATGAAAATCACCATGTTCGAAGACCTGATCGCCGACCTCTACGCCCGACTCTACGAAATCAACACGCCCCACCTGCTCGAACAAGCAACCGAGGAAAATAAAGAAAGGATGAAAGTCGACCACGTCCTCATGGTAGGCGACGGCCCTCCTCCCGAGACCTCAGCCCCTCCAACATCCGTCCCAGCACCTGATACCCCGGCGCCCCGCGGCCGTACAAAGGGCATCGCCCGCCGCGACATCCAGAAACGCGCCGACACAATCGTGAACACGAAGCTGGCTCCTCGAACCGTGGCGAGTAAAATAACCGCAGCAGGCGACACAGAGCCACCTGCAACTCCGCAGGGCGTTGGGTCGACTACTGCGGGGCCGGGCTCTGCGCCTCTCAGTTCAGCTAAGCAGGTTTCTACTGCTGGCGATGGCTCGGCTGAGCAGATAGATGAGCATGACGGTGCTGACGAGACTGAGTTGAGTGAGAACGATGATGCGAAGCTAGGTGATGAGGGGACCTCGGCGCTTTCCCCTCATGTCATACATGCGGAGGAAGGGAACACTGGTGATGAAGCTGCGGATGAAGATGACGCCGAGGACGATGAAGGGGTTCATGAAAATGAAGGCGAAGGGGAGGGGGATGGGGATGGGGATGGGGATGGTGACGGTGATCCTGATGTGGCTGAGGGTGAGGCAGATGATGATGAGCAGATGCAGGATGAGGAAACGAAGTTGGAGGGAGAAGATAAAGACGAGAAGCGGATTCTCACTGCCGACCAGTCTGCCAATGATACTGAGACTGAACACATCGCTGGCAAGCGAGATACCCGGGAACAAGATGCCATGGACATTACGCCCTCTGAGTCCTGAGCAATCTGCTATACATCCAAGGGGGGTTTTGCTTTCTTTTCTCTTTTCGGTTATGGAGCACATGGGGCGTTTTTCCCAAGACAGGATCTTTAAACTACAGGATGGCGTTGAGAGACAGGTGGCTTGAATGGCTTACGGCTTGAATGGCTTACGCGCTAGCATGTACAATACAATATTCGCAAAATCCAAATCTGGAATTGTCAATTGGGTAATGAAATATCGACAATTATTGAACAAAAAGGATCGATCACCCCCAAACGCCTTAGCCAAGGGATATCATTGCGTATTAACTAAAAAAGTGAACCCAGCAATTAAAAGCTCTAGTATCTCAAGCAGTGTAAGAAGAATAAATCGTAACAGTCGTGACAGAGGAGAGAAAAGAAGACCGCTTAGATCTGGTCCTCTGGGGCGAGGTCCCATTTCCGGGTTCCCATTTTCCTTGTCTTCTTGATAGGCGAGGCTCCTGGTGATGGGGGAGCAAACATGGTATCTGCGAGCTTCAACTGATCCATGCGTTGCAGGGCGTTCTCAATATCGCTCTCGCGGCCGAGAAGATTAGACCGCGCCGGTGTGGCATTCTTGGGTCTATGCTTTCTTGTCGGGGATTGGTTGTGCATCTCACGCTCAAGGGCGGCGAGTTTGCGGCGAAGCTGGTCATTTTCTTGCTCGAGCTCTTCCACTCGCTCGTTCGACCCCGAATCTTCAAATACTGTAGATAGAGGTTAGTTCAAGAGTTCGTACATTTCGCCCCTCATGGGCCAACTTACTTTGGAATCCACGGGATACAAGCTCAACCTTCTTGTCGATGTGTTCGTCATTGCGACCGATCTGGGAGCTATTAGCATTTTGTGAAATTTGAGCTGGTCCAGCGCTACGAACCTGCTCATCCCAAGCCTTCTGCCAGCGTCGCCTTTCTTCTTCTGTTTTCTCATCCATCTCTGCCCAGCACTCTTCTCTCACGTCTTGCTCAATCATGAGACATCTTTCTTCTGCAGCTCTCAGTCTCATTTCAGCGTCAGATCGTGCAATCTCTTCTTCGGCTAGCTTGACAGCAAGGCCGTGGCAATCGCGTGTGAGGCGTTTGATCTCAGCAGCAGCTCTCTCGAGCTCTTCCGATGGATCGAAATTTGGCGAAGTGCAGCCACTGACTGAGCGGTGACTTCCAGACGCGACAGACAAGATAGATTCACAGACCGAGGGAACTCTTGGTACAGTAACCTCACGAGCCAATGCGGAGTAACGCAAAATTTGGGAGGTGGCGTTGAAATCACCTAGAGGGTCAGCGGTAACGATCATGATACCCTTTTGGGGATATTGGCCTCTAGACATCTGATGAGACGATGGGAATGAATTTGAAAACAGAAGCTCGGTCAATTTGCACTGCCGGTAAGGAACAAGAGCAGTCTTTGTAGATTAGCAGCTGCCAAAGAAACACACTGACGATGAGCCCAAAACGCACCTTCAATCCATCCTGTATGTTGCTTTGCATCTGCAGGCACTGGCCGAGGTACATCAAGCTTTCGTTGATTTTACCGGCCTCAGCGAGTGTGGCACCAGCTGTCTTTGCCGTTCTCGCACGCTCAGAACCTAGCTTAATTAGTGGCGGCCCTACTGTAAGGATACAATTACTTACCGGCAAGATCCACAACGGTGAGGGTGTTCCCAGCCCAGTTGTGTTCACCGGTTCGCTTTGACCATGTCCGCTTCTTGATTTCCAGGGAAAAGAAGCCATGACTTCGAGAACTAACGCTATTCATCCCAGTGCCAGTTACCTTGCGTTCGGTCAAACCGACGTCCAAGATAGCTAGCGCTTCCTCATAGCTGCTGCAAGCGATTTTGCGTAGCCCTGCAACTAGTTTCCGGTCTGGTGAGCCTTCGGTAGGCTTGAAGAGCAAAGGACGTCGGCGATCCTTTTGGTTATTTCCGCGGGACATGGTGCCCTGACCTGAGACAATAGAGGGAGACAGAAGATCAAAAATTCGGTCATTGTATACCTCATACATTGACACTAAAACGACGTAGTCGGCGTTTGAATCCATATCCACAGTAAGGTGGCTCATATCGGGTAACCTAGGAAGGGCGCATGGTCGTTCCCGTATGTGACGACGGGGGAAGTTCAGGGCAGGGGTCGGTTCCTTAAAGACATAAAGTCGAGATTTAGCTGATTTTGGCTCAAATAGATTGGAGTGGGTGTAGGGGATAGGATTCGAAAATCCTGGGGTGATCCATCCAGAGGGCTCAGTCGAGACCTGGTGAACGCCAGCTCGAGCAGTGTTATTGGGACTGGTGATGGAAGACAAATTCGTCTTACGGGGGCTTCCAGGTTCAGATCTCGGCCTTGGGAGAGAAGATCCGGGGGCGCGCGATCGCGGGGTCGGGGTTCCTTGCGGGGAGTTCAAGGTAAAGGGGCTTCGTACCATCAAAGGAGTATTGGCACGAGATGGGCTCATGGGTGTTTGTGCTCTCGACGTACGTCCATTTGGCTCGCCATATACAGCTTCCAAAAACGTCTGGGCGGAGAACAATTGGGCTTCAGAAGCGTCCGCAGCAGCCAGCGAGGCAAGCATTACAGGGGTAATGCTATCATAGTCGGTCTTGGTTGTCGGCTCTAGGGAGCGAAAAATAACGTCAAGCGCCATTTGGGTCATTCCTCGTTCGGTCTTGGATCCTAGAATGGTGTGGCTCTGTATAATCAGCCCGTTAGCTTTGTTATCACGATGCTGCAATATTCGGGAGCAGACCTTTCCACTGCCTGTGACTCCCAGGGTAGCGACTAGCCCATCTCGGTTCTCCTTCAGCACTCCGCGTATGATGGGCTCCATTCCAGTGTCATGGAAGACATCCAGTTGCGAAGCGGTCTCCTCGAAGACCTTCGTGAAACCAAACCTCTCGACGGCGCGTTTTCTCGTGTCATTTGGTGGCTGAAGAGTAATATGTGTTGATACCGGTGAAACAATCTCTGTTTCCTCCTGCGAAGCCTCTGGCAGCTCAACGTTCAAAAAACGGTCAGATTCATTGGGCTTTTGGGCCATCGGGGGCCGGAGCCGAAGATAAACTTGGAACAGCGATGTCTGGGGCTGTTTGGGCGGCATTTTGTGTGGCCCGTGAGTATCTAGATAACGTGAAGCGGAAGTAGAACCTTTGAAGTTGGGTAATACGCTAAGCAGGCAGACTTGCCCAGTCCAGAACGTCCACAGATCAACATTGTGCTTACCGCTTTGGGCTGCCGGTTACCCTGACAACGCTGATATCACGTGCAACTATATCGATGGGACTGGGAAAGGATGGATGACTTAATAGCTCATCTTTTGTGGGCATAGCTTGAGAGATTCAATAAGTTTAAATGAGAATTGCTGAAAGCTTCGCCCGTTTATAGTTCTAGATGATCTTGATAGTGGCACCTGAGGTTATTGTAGTAGATAAACTAGACTATTTCGGAAAATGCTGTGCAGCCTATGGGTACAGATGAGAAGACGCAGCCCCCGTACTAAGAAAGGGACAATGAATTGGTAATATCTAGGGCTGGCATGAATATTACATGGGCAACCATCGGACTCGACATAGTGTCTATTAGTGATCCTTTTGGTTTAAACATGGTTTTATCTGGCACATAACAGTTGCTTACATTGCATGCACGTAGGTATCCATCAACTGGCAGTCTTGGTATAGAGTACTTTGATAGTGTGCACCAGATGTCTACTATCTACGTATGTAATCTAGGTGACGGTAAAACTGCCGCCTCGGGAAGTGGCCGGCTCCCAGAGCACAGGGTGAGTTAGTCACATGAAATCCCTCATTCTCCTGATTCTCTATATCCGGGAGCTGGCTCGTTCACAGAACCATCGTACGCTGCCACAATCAGGCAATGATTCTCGCGTGTCTTGCCATAGGCCCCAATTGCATTCACACGCCGTGCTACGCAAAGTGGAGAACTAAGTCATCGGCCTTAGCCGAAGAAGTTCGCTAAATGGTCTATATTATACTAGTGCTCCTAGGATCACTTCCTCTAGTCGATTCACTACGAGGTAGGACTACTTTTCATTAGCCCTAGTAAAGGGCTATGGGTGCTATCGCGGGACACACATGGCTGCAAGTGGTATTTGACCCTGATTCCGCCTTGGCTTCTTCCTTCCTTGGCTTCTTCCTTCCTATACGCTCTTTCTGCAATTGTGGTAGCTGATCTTCAACGGATCCCTGTGCAGGAGCTAGGTGTCTTTGAGAAGTTATCGTGATCAAGCGTTGGGACGGCTAACAATGTTTGTAAAGGAGAGTAAGAAGACGAGACAGGGCGGGGTACCATATTAATTAATTCCGGGAATCAAAGAGCTGTCAATGAACACATACGGGAAGCTATCGATAGAGTAGAAGTAACCCTCAACCAAAGAATTTATACCATATCTTGTCTTATCACAGTAACAAGCCAATTCTCTCATCTAATTCTCAGGGGATCTCACGGGATCTGAAAAGATCTTTATTCTGATCGATTGCTTTCATGTCTCTGCTGGTCTAAGTCCATTTCTTGACATCAGATGGCACGGCGTGGTAGCCATCAAAGAAGCCAATAGGGGTCATAAGCACCCTTTAGCTTTGTAAGCCGCTCATGACGCCACGGCTGGTATCCGTAAAGCGCCGACAGCGGTTCATCGTCGTGAGCGTAGTTCTGATAGAGATGAAGCTTTTCATATCCAGAGGTAGCGGCGAATTTGTCTCGCCAAGAGCGGAGAAAGTCATCGACTGGCTTTGCTATGCTATAATCCGTGTATACTCCAATGACTTCGATAATATTGTGAAAGTACCTGCGGTGAGGAAAGGCGGAATAATCGTCCCTGAGCGCCTCGATGCCCTGGACTGGGAAAGTCTCGATCATCATGGAGGATCCGTTGGCCGCAGGGTGCTGCTGCATGAATTTTTCGAACTGGTCGCCAAAATCGACCCATGGCGGCGGGTTGAGGGTCCTCGCGTTTACACTGTATAGATCGTATGGCGGGCCAGATGCGCAGGAGTAAGGAATGAGGCCGAAAACAGTTTTGGTAGGCAGCTCTTCCCACTTCAGCATGTGCTCTTCAAGGCTCAAGCTATAAGGCAAAAAGAGCTTGGTATAATTCTGTCCCACTTCCTTAGGTCCAGAATGCACGACGTTGACAATCATGGTGAGCTACAATGATCAGCAAGGTACTGTGAGTGTAAAAGGTCAGTGGTTTTACTTACCTCAGACGTTGTGACATTTAACGGAAAAAAGGTAATAAGAGCCAGCTTATCATCCAGCGCCGGACTTGTTAGCTTGTTGACAACCTTCATGACTTTCTCGATCGAGCTTTTGGCAAAGGTCATGTCTGCACTATAGTGGACGCCTCCGTGGGTCGCTGGCCAAGTCTCGTATGTTGACTCAAAAACGATGCCATAGTTTTGGCCAGAGCCTCGGATGCCCCAAAACAAATCTTGATTCTGGCGTTCGGATGCTTCAATGATAGTTCCATTCCACAGCGCCAAGCGGACTTTACGGAGAGCGTCGCTGGTCAGTCCGTGCAAGCCTTGGAGACGACCCAAACCTCCGCCAAGCATGGCACCCGTTGATCCGACGCAGGGACATGAGCCCACGGCTGCGTTTTTATTAGCATAGGCATGAGATAGTGTTAGTTGAAGCGACATACTCAGCTCTCTTCCAGCAGCACCCACGGCGTTGATTAAGTCGCTAAAATACGCGCCCGTGCCAACGACGCTGTGCCACCAGACTGGACTTTGACATGATTGAAGTTTTCTAGGTTGACTAAAGCGCCATCCTGAATTGACTGCGGAGTTGGAGAATATCCATGTCCTCCCGATCTGGCCAGCCACGACATGTTCTTGCTCGACATGAACTCGAGCTATATGCTGCCCCATTAGTTCCCATTATACCCACAGCAAGGGGAGAAATGAACTTACACCCAATGAGAGGTCGTTTTCGTTCTCAGGGAGGAATACTTCGTCAAACGTCGGCGCCTTGTATGACGACCAGCGCTCCGTTTTATTTGCAAACTCCGGCCATGATGTGCCGTAAATCTGACCATTCAATGTCGAAGGCCATACTGCGTCGTTATATGAAGAGGTATCCGCTCGACTCAGATACTTAGTCGACAAAGGCGTGCTCAACACAGTTTGGACGGTAGCGAGCAGCGCCGACAAGGCCCGCAGAATCGCAAAACGGACCATGATTGCGGTCAGAGAGTAACTCAAAAAGGTGTGTCAACTAAATCAAGCTTTGAGGGATGAATAAGATGCCTACGTTATAGGATGATCGCCAGTTTTTATAGTGAGCTCCTTGCACCGTGCGCGGCCGCTTGGGTCTGTTAATGCTTCTAAGCCACCAGCGCTGACATTGATCCCTCTTGCGGATGGTCGGTGGATGAATGACGAAGAGCTAAGCCAACAGTTCTTTCAGCTGTTCAGCTGAAAATAGAATCACGATCCTGGGTCCTCGTGGCGGCTTGCCGTTCCTGCGAGGCTTCTGCAAAGTGGAGCCCACCTGCATTCGTGTTGCAAGGACCTGCAGGTGGTACGAGGTGATTTGTGGGGGCGATAAATCGGAAAGAACAGGTCTGCCTCACCGGGCTAGACTGTCCGTCCTCGGGAATGTTGTCGCGTGGTAACGGTGACTCGGGTCCGGCATGGAGGTGCGAACTCGGGTCTGCGACTTGAGATGAGGACGTGGATAAGCACCATGAAGCCCGGAGGTCTCGGAAAATTAGAATAATTTGAATGATGTTCTTGTCCTAAGCGAAAGGTGTCTTATCATACAGAGAAGTCGTAGTCGATCTTTGAGACCCAAATACTCCATTTCGCAGTCTCATCTAGATCTTTACAAGAAACCGCAAAGGCAACAGCGAGATGAGTCCCAGCCCAATCACAGCACTATGCGCCGGCAAGACAGTCGTTATTACGGGCGCGGCTCAAGGCCTTAGCCAGGCCGCCGCCGTCGCCTTTGCTGCAGCGGGAGCTAAGCGCATTGCCATAGTGGACAGCTCATGCACTTCAGATACTAATGAAAGAGCTTCCCAGGCTGCTACAGAAGCTGGAAGAACAGAACCGGAGCTGTGTTCCTTTCATCTTAACCTTGGTGAGGCTGCTAGTGTCGACACTAAGTTTGCCGAAATCCACTCGAGACTGGGACATGTCGCCATTCTCATCGACACGACAGAACACATCTCTCTATTTAATCTGCAGAGAGGAACTATAGGAGCAAGTAACGTCGATGTGTGGAAAAATTGGGAGGCTAGTGTCAAAGATGCATGCGTTGTCGCTCGCGCTCTGCTGCCGCTCCTGCTGAAGGGAACCGAAAAGACGATTGTCAATGTCATTTCAGCCAGATCGCCCTTGCTCCAATTTACGTCCGGAACGCATGATTTGTCTGAGTTAGCTATGATGCATCTCTCTGAAGGCTTGATGCTCGATTACGGGAACGAGGGACTGCTGGCATATTCGCTGCAGCCAGGTCACCAGGGGGCAAAAGACATGCAGCAATCGGTGAATCTGAGTAAGTGAAATAAGATCCAGGGCAGAGGAATAATGGTTGATGGGGAGATTGATTAACTAGAACTGGCAAGCGAAGCCCTCGTGTAGCGGACCAGCGAACGGCGCGAACAGCTGGGTGCCAGACTCTTAAAATGCGGGGAGGATATTTCTTGCGATAACTGGGATGCGCAGAATGACTTGCTGAAGATAGGCACATCTGTCAAGAGAATCCCTCCGATACCTGAGAAGAGGAGGGGGCGCGTGCCTAGAAGTAACTACTGATAATGCTCCGGCGATGTATGCGATGATTAGAATTTTGCTATATCTCTACAGAGATAAGGCTTTTAAAATATTCTTGCGGACGAACATAAGAACACAATTGAGGTAGCAAAACATCTATCTTGCATGCTTCCAATTTCAAGCTCATGGGCCATCGCCATTGCATTAGGCGATGCTGAAAGCAGAGCCCCCAGGGGGCCGAATTACATGTACCTGGGCGGGGACTTCCCAAAAGGGAAACCAATATCTGATTGGCCAGACGGAAAGCAGTGGGCCTGGCGTCAGCTATCACAGCTTCTGATTGGTGAACACGGTATCCAAGATTATCTCCTGGTGTTCATCAGCCGTGCGCTAGTCCAAAACAAGATGCCGATATCAGATTGGCTAGACACGAGTCAATGGGGCCTCTTGGGGGGGCCTCTTGGGGGTGATCAGCTGTGAAGCTCGCGCCATGGGGATCCGCTAGTCTAAAAGAAGACGCCAATATGAGATTGGCCAGGGTACGTAGGAAGGGCCCGGTTTGCAGTGACATGCCTTGGAACGACTATATAAAGAAAATAGGCGGCCATCCCTTGAGAAAACTCCGTTTCTCTCTTCTGCTTCTTACGTCGTGTCATCCCCCAGTTTCGACCCATTCTAGCTGCTCCACTCAAAGCTCGCATACAGTGCCCATACCTCCACCCACGCCACTCAAACAACGCTGATACAGCAAACCCTTAGCGAGGACACACCTCAGCTCCAGTTCGCAAGATGGTGATGCTCCGCTTGACCGCCGAGCAGTACCGGACGCTGCCCATTCTGGTAGACGAGAATACATGCATCGGCAAAACCTATATCATCACGGGTGGCAACGGCGGCCTGGGTCTCGAGACGGCGCGACACCTGGTCGCGGCGTCAGCCGAATGCATTGTGCTGGCGGTGCGAAACCTCAAGGCGGGCGAGGCTGCCAAAAGTGATATTGAGAAGGCGACTGGCCGCAAGGGGGTTGTCAAGGTACGTCTATTGCAAGGCCTTGAGGCCATCCAAATATTGACATCTGTAAAGGTACGGCATATAGACATGTCAACCTACGCGTCCGTCCAGAACTTCGTGAAGAAATTAGCAGAGGAATTTGACAGGATTGACGGTTTCATCTGCAACGCCGGGATCATGATCGACGCGTGGTCGCAGTCCGAGGGCATGGAGACGAGCATATTCGTCAATGTCATTAACACTGTGTTCCTCGGCGCTCTCATGATGCCCAAACTCAAAGAGAGTGCCAGGAAGTTCAACATCAAGCCCACTCTCGTTTTTATCGTCAGTGTTCTTGGGTACACTGTCAAGAGCGAAATGGATAAGAGCCGCAACGGCGTTATCCTTGACGGGCTTAACGACCAGAAGCGGGCCAACATGGACTCGAGGTGAGATTTACAGTTCCACTGTATATATTGTGGCTTTGGGAATTAATATGTGGTCAAAGATATGCTCTCAGTAAGCTCGTCGAAGAGTGCGCCGTACGCCAGTTTGCAGCCCTCTGCCCTGTCGAGCGCACAGGCGTCGTCATCACCATGGTCGCTCCAGGTCTTTGTACCACCGGCCTGGGCCGCGAAACACGGACCTTCACCAAAATTATGCACGAGGCGGTCCGGGCCATCATGGCTCGAACCGCAGAGGTTGGCAGTCGTACCTTCCTACACGGGCTGGTGGTGGGCGAAGAGGGCCACGGCAAGCTGCTTTCCGGCTGTAAGATCAAGGAGTTCTGGGTGCCCACGTGGCTCTCCAAGGAGGAGGGCCTGAAGCTGCAGAAGGGCATCTGGAGTGAGATCGTTGCCAAGCTAGAATCTGTGCAGCCGGGCTGCATCTCACAGCTGAAGTAGATTGTTTAGGTGCCAATTTCCTTTCGAGAATGGTGTGTAGTTGAAAGCCTCCGCTTCCGAAACGCTTTTCATTAGGAACGGCCAGTTTAGTTTGGTTAAAGAATTCAGGCGGTAAATATCACCTATTTAGACTGCTCTTTTTTATTAATTTAACATGGATCAACTGCTATGATCGCCTCCAGATAAATCTAGTCGCGTGGTACTGTTGTATAGCTTAGCCCGACTGCATATCGCCCAGGCGCTACCTTATCTGCGTCGAGCACCGGGTCGGGGAAGAGCGGAATGAATCTTGCGCAATTTTGTTTGAAATCTAAAGCATAGCGACGCTATCTCCGCTCTTATCGCTAGCCTTAGGGGCGCTGTCTGCTTGTGGATTAGGTCTATGTCACGTCATGCGGGTGAGAAGCAGGAATCATGCAGCTCGGCTGCATCTCGTAACACAAGTAAGCCTGAAACCCAATTTTGGTCCTAGACGGGAGCCTAATCGACAGCCGCAGCTTCCGAAATGCTTTTCCATCGAGGTCAGCCAGTCCATTTAGTTTAAGCATTTGGACGCCTAATACCACCTGGTCAGACTATTCATTGCTTCATTGAGTTGCTACGCATCGGCCAAGATGAATATCTGCGGGTTGATCGGGGCTCGTGGTACTTTTGTCGACATTAGGTTGGCTTACCGTCGTACATGTTCCCATAGACGACGGCCTTGATCTTCGTGCAAACCGAATATCCAAGGGAACCAACTTAGCTGCCGCTGAATGGCAGCCCAATTCTCCAGCCCTAGCCTTGTGCAATAGTCGGCGATCAATGGCGAGAGCCAGTAATGGTCCTTCAGATTTAACACCGATATCCCGCTTATGAAAAGAGTCCATAAGATCAAGGGTGGGTTATAGTCCAAAGACTCTGATGCTGTGGGGCAGAGGTCTTGCATGGCGCTTTCCAGACTATCAGAAAGAAGGGAGAAGCTGGCTCCATCGCGGGTGTACTCAGGCAGCATCGTCGTCATGAATGATATCATCGCAAGGTACGTCAAATGCTTGTAGGGACCTCCGAGCTTGGTAGGGGCTTCTCTTGGTGGCGAGACGTCTACAAGGCGATAAAGGAGTGACAAAAGTGTCTCTGTATAGTCTAGAGGGTCAAGTTTCGGTTTCGACCTTCTCTCTACGTCGTTGAGCAGCTTTGAGAAACTGAACAGATCTAGCATCATGGGTGGCATCCAAAAGGCAGCTCGGGGAGACTGCCCAATGCTGACGTCGGGATCGCATAAGACCGAGTGAATGGGCACTTCATCGCCGCGAAACAAGGTGGGTGTACCATTTTGCATTGCCAATTCAATATCTAGCCTAATAGTTGTTAGACGAAAAGTTATTTGGACTGTCATAGAAGAAAAGAATGACAAAACGACGCAAGATGAAGGCAAGTCGCAGAAGAAAACTTCTCACGTACCTCAACGGCTTCATTGCCAGTGCACGATTTTCTTGCATTAGCTTACTGATCCCACCCCGAAGCTGAATCATGCGATAGAGCCCGTGGAGATGTACCAGTCCGATTTCAGGCTGGTGATGTACTTGTTGGTAGATGGCGAGACTAACCACAGCAGCTATGGCGCTGTCGGAAACGGAGAAGGGACCCGACAGCTTAATGTTGACCAAAGCGTACGCCTTGGAGATATGGTGAAGAGTCTTAGGCGATATTGCCGGTCTCCGCTGGAAGAAGTCAATGTAAGACGCGTTTATAGCCAAAGTGCTGTGGAAATCTGTATTTCTAGTGGTCAACGATGCTGTATGAACCGACTGACGGTGCTGTCACTCACATGCTTCATCTGCGAGAATGCAGTTGACCCAAATCGACTTTATAATGTCGAACTTAGTACAGAACTGCGGCGGAAATAGCGTATCACTAATATCAAAAAACCCTGTAGCTCTGACGTCAGATATAAGAGGACGTGGATGACCAGCCGAATAATGAAGAGAGCATACATCGGTGCATAAGCCCTATGGACTGGGAGTCGAGCTCTTGAGGGAACGAAGTGACACACAGGTCGCTCCAGAGCACCTGTCGCGGGATTACGTATCCGATTCCTGGAGCATATAAGAGCGACTTCAGCTCTGCGACGTTCTTCTGCTTCTTGGTGGATCGGCGCTGCTTGCCCGTATTCTTGCCGCGCATGACGTGGGAGCGGATGGTGCGCCTGTCAGAGCGGCCTATCCCGCTGAGGCTTTGGTCAATGAACTGCAGCGCCATGGCGATGGTGATAGTTTCACGTTATTCTCGTAGCAATCCGAGCCATCCAGCAAGTTCTTCCTTCTAAATTTCCGGGCTTTCGAGGCCCAAGAAGCGCAGATGATACACGGAGTGCTCTTAGTTGACTCCGAGAAATGAAAGGGGTGTTATGCTATGTCGTCCCGAAGGTTTGCAGGGTTTGCACTGCTTGTTGGCCTTGGGCATTCAAGAGGGAGTGGATGCCTGGGGATACCGCGACTCAGGGAAACTTTATGATTGCGATATATATCTTTCTGGCTTTTGCTAACGTAATTTTCAATACCATGATAATGCAGCTATTCGATTTTCTTAAAATTAATATATAGTGTTGAAAACCCTTATCAATAGCTATCGCTAGGCAATAAAATAAAACCGAAACGCGGTTGGTGAGATACAAGTATTGAATACATCGCATTTACTATGGTGTTTTGAGGTGGGCGGCTCGCTTGTGTGGGCGGCTCGCATGTGAAATACGTTACTATATTTTATTAGTATAAATCAGCATTTTGATATACCTTAGTATAACTCGATTAGGAAAGATTATATAGCAGCGGGTTTTTGCGGGAACCCACGCGGGTTTCGGGGCGGGTTACGGGTTGGTCGAGTCTACCCATCGGGTTTGCGGGTTCGGGTTGTGGGTCGACTTCTCTTACCCATTCTCGGGTTATGGCGTAGTCTATTTAATATGGCAGATTGGGACAACTAAGAACTGAGACTATTTGCCAATGTAGCAAAAATACCAACGAAGCGACCGAATGCATACGTACGGCAACCAACCATTAGGGTCTCACCGTCGGGTGGAAGCATGCACACATACGGCAAGCTTTGCACGAAGCTATTTAGAACTTCTGAACCATGCACCAGAAGCTCGCTGCGGTGGCATCAGAATGATACTATAATGTCTGTAACTGCGTAAAAAGCGTGGCCGGGGTATAAGTGATGGCGACTTGTGAGGCATGATAATAATGATGATAAACGTCAGGGCTATTGTAAAAGCTTCGGCAGCATATATCGATGGCGTGGGACGTTGACTGCTATAACCCTTCGTAGCAGGGTCTTCAAATTATCCTAAACAGCATCCCCAACGGTGAATTTGGAAAAAGACAACCTGAAACGCAATATAATGAAGTTTCCGACGGCCCAATGCCAATCGCTTCTGAGGTATAGGTAAATACATTGTGCTCACATTCTGATGGAACTATAGCAAAGAAGACTAATAGGAGGCCCTCACAACATTAAAGTAAGTTCATACTGCAAAGAGCCATTTAGTACATGCCAATTCCGCGACGTGCAAGCCTGCGATGAACCCGACCAAGCCCAACGCCACCACCCATACCCAAGCCTGAACCCAGACCAAGACTTCCACCTAGACCATTGCTTGGTGCCGCCCCTTGAGCTGGCACAACTACAACAGTTTGTGCAGGTTGCTGTTGCTGTTGCTGTTGTTGGCTATAGTTTTGTTTACTTGTAGTTGTTAGCTCCGAGTTTCAGGTTTGATGGATTTGGGGCTATGAGCTTAGCGTACATCTTGTGTGTCGCCATATTCATGCTGACAGCTCCTAGAAGGGCACCCCCTGCAGTGGCTAACTTCCCACCACCCATCTGATGGGCTGCATATCCTCCAGCTGCACCGCCTGTGACGGTAGACCCGAGGCCTTTCTCACCATCTCTGTTCTCAGAAGCATGACTCGAATCCGCTCCATCATATGGAAACGCATATTGATAATAAGAGGCATTTTCGCCAGGCTGTTGCTGGAACTCGTACGGTGGTGGGGTGGGGCTATGAGTAGCCATGGGTACGGCTAGTCTGTGTGCAGAGTCGCAGCGACACGAGCTTGTGCCAGCGTAGGGCGAGAAGGCTCCATGCCCATTGCTAGAGTGTTGTCCACTGTAAGAGTCCCGCTGCTATATGGTTCGACGTTCAGTATTGATGATTTCTTTGGATTCAACTGGTCTTTCGGCGATTTTGCTCTATCGCATAGAGCCCAAGATCATATTGCAGACAATAACTCACCCGAGGATATGAGCTTGATCTCTCAACTTGGTCATAAGAGCAGTATAGAAATTGACTATAATAAGATCATATCGAACCTATAGACCACCCGCTACGTGGCTAACTTTATACACCGAACGGGTCTCCTCTAATAATTCTAGTATATAGGGCTCGAGGAGGATAACGATAACAAACCGATAGGCCTTACGGCTATAGACCTAGGTAACTATAGTTAGAAAACGATAGGTATTAGCTAATAACATTTAAAACTTGATCTCTAATATACGTATAAATTTAAGGGCTAGAGATCGTATTTAATTACAGTCGAGGCAAGTAGCTTTATGTAGGACGCTTAACACTAGAGCGAGAAAGAAGAATATTATTTAGACACTAGTCTCTATAGATACGCCGTGAATTCTAAGCTATTGGAGTCGGGAACTCCAACACTGAACCATCCACAGAGATCCTCAATAGAACTTAAGGAAGGTGGTATATCAATACCGGCGCTAATTGCTTCTGCATCCGCCTCCCAAATTCCCTGCCCTTCGCCACCTGAAGGACCTGGCACTTCACTGGGCTCATTCCTCTGGCAGTCGCTCCCCGCGCTAGACTCAAGTCCAAGGATGTGGGAAGCAATCGTCTGGATCTCCCTCACGTTTCTTGCTGTTCTTGGCCACACTTTGCCCAGTGCCTTGAGACAGCCGACGGTCATTCGGATCTGGTCTCTTGCAATCATCAAGTCTTTTCCACCAAGGCAAGATTTGCAAGCCGAGAGCAGCGCTAACGTACCCTTACTAATCATGCAGGTGACAAAGGGGGTGTGGTGGAATTTTGCAGTAGGTAACGCTATAAGCCGGACCTGTGCCTCCACCGCGCGTAGGACACGCACGGTGTGCACATTTATCAGGTCCGGCGCGGGCGTATCGAGGCTTGGATTTCGGGCGCAGCTCGAAACTTCTTCAACAGAATAAAATTTGAGATCTGACAATGGCCGGTGCAAGACAATGGTGGCTCTACGGGATGATTAACATCGCGATACTCTCCGCATGACGAAAGAATCCGGTTGGCTTACACATGAATGAGCAATTGCGCTTGAAACATGAGCTCATCAATTTCTCCTGCCTTATCCATGACTTGCTTGCGATTCTCCGGTAACAAAAGCAACCATCCATTCAAGATGGAGTCGGCAGCCTGTATCACGTTCGTTGAACCCTCATTCCCGGCGATCTTTGGGACTGTGGATATTGCCAATGCTATGCATCGTACAGCACCGATAAGGTAGGCGAAGGATGAGAATATAATATCATCGGAGGTGAATTCACGGCAGTCGAAATCCTGTAGGGTCTTGGGCTCGGGGATCTCCTGTGCCTAGGTAAGCTATCTGAAATGTGTGGATACCGGGGAAATACTGGAATAGTCCTTGACAAGCAACTCTTAACCATACTCACTCCTAACTCATAGTCCGATTCGTCACAAGGTAAGGCCACGGTAGTTCCGATGTTCAAGACTTCAAAATTCATAGTTCCCAAAGTCCCCGCATAATAGGCATCTACGGTGAACAACATCCACCATGTCCGCCTCCAGCATTCCTGTACTACCGAATCGTTGTCACCGTGCTTTACCAGGAATTCATCATCAGACATTCGCAAGTCAATGGCGAGCCGCATTGCAGTTTCCATTTGCCACTTAGCGTCAATCTTATGTTCGTACCAGAACAGAGGTATGGAGTATAAGAGTCGGCATTGGACCAGAATGGGATCTGTCGGCGGTGCTTTTGTGAAGCAGGCTTCGGCATGATCTTTCAGCGGAATAGACCATTCTTGTGACCTCATAATATTCCCGACAAAGCGCATAATGGCGATAAGCGGTCTGAAAGTGGGCTGTTTGCACGGATCTTGACAAAGTCTCGTCAGGGCCATCCGTGGTAAGAGGAAAGGGTGTAATGGATGGAAGTTCCTGTAGTATGAATCGATTAAGGGATCATTCTCCATGCTAACAAGGTCAGCCGAAGAGCCCGTGGTGAATGTTTCGTCACCAATCACGACTCCAGCGAGTAGGGTGTGAGTATTATGAGTGTGCACTTCGACCATTCGAGGCGTGAATCCCTGGAGCTGCTGACTTTCCATCAACCGCGGCGCACTCGTGCTCTTTATCGGTGCAGTGCATTCGGCTGACGCCCATCGTGTGTGCTGCTCTGTCCGAGCCGCACGATCGAGCCCACCTCTTCGCGACCGGGCATACTTGCATTCCTGGCTGCCCTCAGCGCATCGGCTGCAACATGGTCGTTTGCCGTCGCATTTCCGGTGACGCGACCGGCAAGGTAAACAGGCTAGCGAGGATCGCGTCGGTCTGCCTATCCGTTGATTTTCCATGGGATCCATGGGGTCGAGCGTTAAGAATATGTCGGAAACCAGTTCGAGGTCGTGTGCGTCATAATCTGACGACTGACTGCCGGTGCACGTGGTGCTGTTGGTGGGGGTAGTGGAAGTCTCATGGGCTGACAAACATTCTCTGATTTAGGTTCAACTTGGCTACGGCAGCATTTGCCTAATTAGGTAGGGGCACTCCCACTTTTCCTAACAAGTTAGTTAGGGGACACACCTTAGTTATTTATGTAATATTGATGATTAGTTAGCTAATTAAAAAACGTCGTGTGATTGAATTGGAATTACCATAGCAACATCATTCTAAATGCCCATACCATAGTATAGTATAAACCCAGCTCTCCCCCTTCCCTCTTTTCTAAGAACCCCAAATCTCTTAAGATTTTCAAAAATGAGTTTTTGATAGCAAAGATTTAATGGTTGCCTCTGCTCGTCAGCATGCTCTCTCGCAAGGTTGCGCCATCACTACTATACGATCAATCACCGACAAGTACATCTATCTTGGTTGTGACCGCGGTGGCACATATCGTGACCGAGTGAATGCACCTGAAGGGGTGAAACGAAGGACGACAACTACACGACGGATTGGCTGTCCATTCAAGCTATATGGAAAAGAGATCATAGGTGATAAATGGGAGTTGCAAGTTCAAAACCCAAATCATAATCATGCCGCTGATAATAATATGATAGGCCATCCTACTGCTCGTAGGCTGACAGAGGAGCAGCTTCAGAAGATCCTCGATCTCTCTGAAACTGGATCGAAGCCCCTCGATATTCTAGCTCTGCTTAGGAGACAGCATCCTAATACTTTAGTTTCGCCTAAAGATATTTATAACGCACGAGAGGCTTTACGCAGACAGAAGCTAGGTAACAGTACACCCCTTGAATTTCTACTAAAGACTCTACAGGAAAACGACTGAAATATTCCATTAAGCAGGATAGCGAAGGCCGGGTCCTCTTTTCTATGTTTGCACATCCCGAGTCAATCAAATATGCTAACCTGTATAATAGGGTATTCGTCATAGACTGCACCTACAAGACAAACCGATACGGAATGCCTCTATTGCATATTGTGGGTGTCTCGCCATCCAATTCATCAATGTGTTTATGTTGATTCGTTCGAGATCAATCATTGTGTAAGGAGATACCTACGGTGCAAAAACTTTTATTGCTCCAAAGTCACATCATTCTGTATTGAAAGAAAGAGACCAGACTAATTCTTCTTCACCACGTACTGTAACACCAGGGAGCCCAAGTTAAAAGGGACTACTGATTCAACGATAAATCAAAAACAATCTTCCCCTTCGAATGTCCTCCATCCAGCCTTTTGAACGCCTCTTCGAACTGTTCCAGTGGCCATACACTATCCACCATTGGCCGACACTTGCCGTCGTCAACCAACTTCGTTATCTGCTCCAATTGCTTCCTGTTCGGCTCCATTACGAAAAAGACGTCCTGGACCGCTTCGCCCTTATAATTCTCTGGACAAACCTGCTTCGGCGGCTGGAATATACTCAAAATGACGCCACCATCTCGAACAGCCCACCAAGCGTCCTCGAGGGACTTCCGGCCGATACAATCGATCACGACATCTACCTTCTTGCCCGGTTGCTCTGCCCAGTCACGCAAACTTGTCGTTCGATAATTCAGGACCTCATTTGCCCCCAGAGACTTCACAACAGCCAGATTCTCAGGACCGCAGGTCCCTACAATATCGGCTCCGAGCAGGCTGGCTAGTTGTGTGACCCACATTCCGACGCCGCCAGACGCAGCCGTGACAAGGACTCTCTTTCCACTCCAAGATTCTCGTGCGGCAGACACATCGGTTTCTTCCCCTTTGAAAATGCCCGCATGAATGAATAGAATTTGCCATGCAGTCTCAGCTGAAACTGGAACCGCAGCCGCCTCTACCCAGCTCAACCTCTTCGGTTTATGCGCAAGTTCGTTGGTGACGCAAATGGTAAAGTCACGCGCATTAGCCGGGCGAAGGTAGTTGGTCCGAGCGTACACCTCATCGCCAGGCTGGAAGGGGGAGTCGGTAGGTGCAGAGAGGATGGTGCCGCTGATATCGGGGCATGGCACCAACTCGCGAGGCTTTGGTGGAGGAAAGTTCTTGGGCCAAAGTAGTTCACCAGCGCACGGGGAGCAAGCGTGGACGCGAATCAGGTGTTCTCCTTGGGATAGGTTGGCAACTGGAAGTTGTCTCGTCATGAGAGAGAGATCCCTCGACTCAGAACTTGGCTGAACGAGAGCGCGCATAGTTGATGGGAGTGGCATCGTGAGTCTTGAATACCCGGGCCTGTAGAGAGAGATTTTCATTGTTCGAGTAGGGTAGGGATATGGCTTCTTCGAGGTACTTATATATATTCAGTCTACCTTCTATGGTATGTAGGTTCATCATAATTAACTTCTACCGAAGGGCATACTATTCTAGGCCGTTTGCGGGTAGGGTATCTTGACAACGCCACATTTCCGAATAGCCTACGACAATAAACCCGTCCGGAACTTCCACCATCCCAGTCCCGAAAGCGCTAAATAGCTGTGACTTGGATAAGAACATGTTCTCGTCGAAGCAATAAAATTCACTGCTCTTATTCGTGATGTAATTGGGCTTCGCCATTAGACATTGACAAGACTCGCGGGTAGCTCTGAACGGGCTTGACACGGTAACGGACCGGTTTTACCTGCGGGCGGGTTCTATGGGGCCACGGGCAGGCTCCGGGTTCTTGGCGGGTAGCCCGCAGGTATATTGAAACGGGTATTTGGCGGAATCTTCCCGCCTGTTGAGGGGTTTTGTTAAGGTCTACTCGCGCATACCCCGCGATAACCTGCTGCGGATCGGACCCATGCGGATGTGAGAGGGATATATATTCGGAATAACAATGATTCCGTATCCGATAGCCTATCCACCAAACGTAGCCAATTATTGGAAACAGACAAATATTGTTCCCGATGAGATCTACAGTATCTTGAATTCCTAACATTGAAAATTCCAGTGCCAGATTTAGCTTAGGAAGCCGTGGGCAACTAAAGACAACTACACAATATATTTCCGGACAGCAGGCGGCGGTTAGCTGTATGGGGTCATGGTCCCGTATACGCGGCTATTCAAAGCCTTTAAATATGTACTTGAATTCCCTCCACCCTTTCTTGAAAGTTCAAACCGAACACATTTACCTCTATCATTGCTTTCTTGAGTAATATTCAAACCGATTGTATCTCGGAAACACGTTAAAATGGCTGCTGCAAACCTAAAGGCGATTAAAATTGGGGACACCTATCAAATTGAAGGGTATGTGAACACTAAAAACAAAAAGCAGAAATCGAAGACATTTTGAAGCTATGATATTTGAATTTGTTAACTGATATATATATAATTATATCTATAGGCGGCCACGGGAAAAATTTGAGATCCTCAAGGTCTACAATCCATCGAATATACCGGGGAAATCCGTCCTTGTCCTCTCAATTCATATGGACGCAAACGCAGCCACACCTTCTCACACCCATGGCGGAGCAGCAGCCCTTGCGATGGTGGTTGATGGGACAGTTCTTAATCAAATGAATTGTGACGAACCGATCGTGTCGAAAAAGGGCGACTTCTGGTATGAAGCTCCCGGTTGTCACCATGTTCGATCAGAGAACGTCAGCGGATCGGAGACGGCCAAATTTTTGGCAATCCTCATTGTTGATGATGAGGTGATAAAGGATGGCTTTGAGAATATTTTCGTTCTGGACGCTGAAAAGGAGGAGAGCAGGTGGTAGAAGTGGACTAGTTTCAAGCTCAAATTTGAAGCTGAAGTGGCCTGCATTTGATGTCAGTGTCTAGCTGTCGAGACAAGTGGGGGTGAAGCAATAGTGTATCTCGGAATCGAGCTAAATAAGCTAAATAAGCCATAGATAATCTTAGCGCCCGCGCTAAGACCCAGAGATCCCGAGGGTCCTGTACACGCCCTGTAAACGCCCTGTATCAAAATTACCACTCGCTTGGCCCACTCGATCCAAGTCGACGTCCCGGAATCTTACAGCTCTCTCTCTCTCTCTCTCTCTCTCTCACACACACATTCTTGCCGCTTCTCACCTCTCATGGCAGCATCCTCAACTTGATACCTATCGCCCTTTCTTAATGGCTAACATCCTCCAACGGCTTCACTTTCATCCCCGACTACTTGGTCGCGCTAGAACGACCCAAATCCCCTTCTCTTCATCTCGCTGCTACTCAGGGATGATAAAGATGGGCCCTTCACCCATTAAGTTGAACAACAGCGGCACCGCCCCCTTGCGAGTCCCTGGTTTCAATGGTGTAGCCCTGTTCTATGAGCAGCCAAAAGACAATCGTTTCGCACATGGAATTGCCGATTGGAGACAAATTCCCCAGTCGTTTCGAAGAGAGCTTTCCATGCTGCAGTTCATGTCGTATGTCCCAGAACAGCCAAACTGGGAAAACAGTCCGAAGACCCGCAGACACTGGAAGAATGGCATCAGCACGCCGATTCGGTCTTTGATCTCGATGAGCCCTCATGGCAGTGGTGTGTAAAGGAGTTGCGAGACAAAGCGTCTGATTTCAAACGCACGGGCTATGTTGCTGTATTTGATGCGGACTCACGAGTCATCAAGTCTCAAGTTCATGACGATCTTCTCAAAGAGCTTCGCGAATCGATGTCGCCGCTTTTTTCGGAATCGAGATCCGCTTCGTCTTCTGCTTTGGATGATACTACTAGGAGTGATTCTGAGAATCCAGTTCGACATATGGTTGACCCCTTTATGTATCCTCTCGTTTATGGGCGCACTCGAGTCCTTACCGACGGGGGCAAAGTTGATCTAGAGAGACCTAGGTCCTGGAGACAATCACAGTCCCAGATTGCTTCGATTCCCGAGAAACCATCCAACAGACACAAAGAGATGCATCTCGAAGAGAGAAAGCAAAGAGACTTAAGGGATTTTCGGCATCATAGAAAGCGAAAATACTGGTCCAATGCCTTTCAATGTCTTCCCTGTGAGGTTGCTTTAACCGAGCGAGGAGCTAGAATTACCTCCTATGTCAATGGTGTGCATCCAAAGGAAAGGGCCATATACAAAGCGCTCGAAGGGCTCATTTCGGCCGCCATGCAACCGTGGAATGAAATGCTTATTCTTGGAGATCAAGGTCGGACGCCAATTCGAATCAGGACTTATGACTTCCAAGTGGAAGGCATTAATTCGCATCCCAAGTTATATTATTACCTGAACAACGCGAGGGAGGGACGCGCACCACCCATCACAGAAGAAGAATGGTCTGACGTTCGATCATGAACAAGAGAATATCTTAATCTCCCTGAGCCCGAGAAGCGATACCGCATATGGCCTGACTCTGGCTACCATGATCTTCTCGCTAGTATGCAGCCATGGCAATGGAATTCTTCCGAAGAACTGGAAGAATTGATCCTCGCAAAGAATAAGCGGTTGTACGCTGTGAGAGGCGTTGAGCCGGGGACCTCCTTCGCATATGATGAATGGAAGACTGGTGAAAATACAGGCCGCGCGATCATGCCCAAATGGAGTGAACCTGATGGAACTCCCCTAATTCCCGATCCAGATCACCAGTACTACTCTATATCTCTCCAAGATCAATCTGAGGGCCTGCAGATCATAGTTCGAGTGTCAACTATTGAGCTCACTCCAGAAAAGCCGCTGTATGGTGGTGATCCCCATCACAACGTTGCTGGTATCCTCAATGAGCATATCGTTTCTACAGCCACATGCTACTTCGATATGCACAACATCAAAAATGCAAAGGTTTCATTCCAACAGGAGACGAAGATCGATAGCTATGATTTCAATATTGCAGAGTTTTTGGCTATGGACCGACTTTTTGATGTTCCTGAGTGGCCATACGACAGCGATGATCCTTGTTCCCCGGATGCTCTACAGACCATGGGGTCTATCCCGATTTCACGGAATGGGCAGTTTCTTGCTTGGCCAAATACACTGCAGTCCAAGGCCGAACCTTTCAGTCTCGCAGAGCCATTGCGGCCGGGGTACCTTCGATTTGCGACTTTGTGGTTGGTAGACCCGCATTATCGAATCTGCTCAACTCAAAACGTGCCTCCCCAGGACCCAAGCTGGGTCGACACGTCACAATCAATGGAGAACACACGGAAGGATAATTCAATGACATTTGCGCAGGCGGTTGAGGCTCGAACCCAAATGAGCAGGAGAGAGACAAAATAAGCGAGGCTTTTCTTGAAAGCGGACATATGCGGCACACATATTCGGAAGATCACCTTGTTTGAATACAGTCGAACTCAAGAGATTGATGCCAGGGCTAAAACGCGCAGTCGTTACTACGCAGGAACTACATATGTATAAAATAATATACCAATCCTTTTTGAGCAGTAGACAAGTTCCCAATCATACATACATATATCCCAAAGACACCAACATTTGCACTACCATCCAACACCTATTCCGTCTGCAAGATCTTCTAATCACAGCTATCCAAGCTGTCCAACTCAGTCAAGCTCCGACAATCGTGGTGGCGATCTTTTGATGGTTTATGTAAGACCGCGCACCGGCATCTTTGCTGTTCCGAAGACCAACGTACCAGGTTTTGTACTCCTGAGCTGTAGATACTTGACCACCATTGGCCGTCAAGGTCAATCCCCAGTTCTCGCGATCGTATGAAACATCTGTGTCCATCGCAGGAAATGACGAAGACTGCTGAGTCTTTCCGGGATATTTGTTCTCAAACAATGGCTTCAGTCCGACTAAGAACATCTCACTTAGCCGCGCCCCTTGGGCACCTGCTAAAGCCCGCTTGAACTCGGGGAGATGGGTTTTCCATGCGTCTGAGAAGCCCAGCGTGGTGCTACCTCGGGTCAATTTAACGATATCACGGAGCCGCTCGAGGATAACATTATGCGACTTCGGCAAAAGTTTCCCCTCTCCTACTAGTAGCCTGCATTAGCATATCCACGAGTATAACACCAGTACATCTAAGGCATTTCAAAGCTGACTTTCTAATGAAAAAAATATCTGTGCGCTTGAATTGAATACAGTGTCTACAGTAGCGTTCGGATTTCGGATGTACTATCAGCTTAAGTCGGCCCCCTCCAGAACAATGTCTGTCGTTGGTAGACTGTGGATATTGCTTTTCCCTGGTCCCGGGGTATTCCTAAGCTATAGCCCATCATTATCAACCTCTCCGCGAAGTATTATGTCCACATATATTGGTGTTGAGGTAAAATGATGATGCGACGGCCCTATCCAATGCACTTAAAACAAGCGAAAACGAGTTACTCAAGTAGGACTAGCGTGATAAGAAGGTTGGCGAATCATAAGTCGAGGATCTGTGGCAGTGAAGCTTCGTATTATGAGCGGCCCAGCATAGCCGCAAAGGCAAATACGAGGTCATCTTAGACCCAATCGGGATTCGCTATGTTCTTTGTGAATCCATGCAGATTGAGGGGGCATGTAGGTAAAATACATAGAGATCATGGGGCGTTGGAGGAATACGAAATTGCCTGAAGCGGACACTGTTTGGGTCATGAAAAGCACTGCCCAAATTTTGTATATATATATGTAACGTCCCCCTGGCATAGCCAGCTAGTTGTAGTAAGATACGCATACTCACCAACTTGCCATCAACTCCATCAACTACACAGGAGTGCTTTTACAAAAGCTTTGATTGTTTGCAAGAAATATATAGTTGGTGGATCTACAAATATGCTCGAGGCGAGGTCATCATATCGTGAGTCGCCTACTAAATCAATCATGATCAATTGTTTATCTGACAAAACAAAAGAGGAAGGAAGCCTGTGGTTCTATGCACCAAACGAAGGCGCTGCAATTGCCTTTGCCGTTCTATTCGCTATTTCTGGCGGTCTCCATGGGTATCAATGCTTGTATGTGATGCCTACCCAGTAGGAATCCTCAAATTAACCAGATTTCCCAGCAAATATAAGTCTTGGAAAGTCACCGGCCTTCTTCCCTGGTCTGCCCTTCTGTTCACGGCGGGTTTCGTCATGCGAACTATTGGAGCATTCGGGCAGTGGGGAAATATAGGTGTCTTCATCGCAAGCACTGTGCTTCTCCTCGCCGGACCGTAAGGAGTACCCATCCCATCATGAGATACGCTACTAACAAGCAATCTTCTATCATTCTAGACCAGTATATGAGGGTGCTAACTTCTTCATTTTGGGTCGCATACTCTACTACATCCCATACCACTCCCCTATCCACCCTGGCCGCGTATTCACGACCTTCCTCGCCCTGGGCGTGGTCATTGAGTGCATTACCGCGAACGGGGCGGCCCGGGTCGCGAGAACAGACTCTAGCGTCAGCTCGCAGAACACCGGAAAGGCACTACTGAAGGCGGCGCTTATCATGCAAATCTTTCTAATGGCAGGCTTTGTGTCTTTGGCCGGCCGATTCCACTTCAACTGCGCCCGTGGAGGCGTATTGAACCATAAGATCAAGAATGCACTACTGGTATTATACTGCAGCTGTACCCTCATTACGATCCGTACCATCTACCGCACCGTGGAATACTTTACTGCCGCGAGCCTGAATGCCTACACTGACATCGAGAATATCAGTCCTTTATTGAAACAGGAGTGGTTTTTCTGGTTCTTTGAGGTGGTGTTCATGTATAGCAATACCACTTTGCTGAATATCTTTCATCCCATGCACTGGCTTCCGCGGTCAAATAAGATTTATCTCGCTGAAGATGGTGTCACGGAGATTGAGGGCCCTGGCTATGACGATCCCCGTCATTGGCTCCAGACTTTTGTCGACCCATTTGATGTCTACGGGCTGGTCGTTAACCGAGGGAAGAAAGAGAAGTACTGGGAAGTGAGTTCGACTCGGGGAGAGGACGCCACTGCTAAAGCCACCCAAGCCGTGTGAGCGCATTTTGTGTCGATATTTCCTTCTTTCTTTGATGCTCAGATGTGACTTTGTGTTCTTTCTTACGCTTTCGTTTATCTGGTCCTCATGTAATTATACTTCATACGCTTTATAGAATATGCATTCACTTGGAAGTCGCAGGTACATACATTCAAAGAAACAAAACTCCATACCTCACCAACCTTCTTTTTCTTTACCCAGCTCCTCCTGGATTTCCCAGCTATACCGAGCAAACTTGCTCGCCCGACGAATCCGCTCTCCATAACAGATAAACACAGGCGGTACTATACAAAACGCAGTTGCCACAGAAGCAAGCACAGACATAGCAACATTATTTCCCAACCGATCAAACATCTGAGGTGTAAACAACGGAAAGGCACCCGACAGCAGCGCTCGCATGAATGCAACAGCAGCGGTGGCACTGGCCGAGTAACTCAGATAAGCATCGGAGATATACCCATACAGCACGGTATCCATTTCCGTCAGCGCATAGCCCACCAGAACGAGGGAAATCGTGGGCACGAGCCACGGAGTTTGGGTCTCAGGTGGAATAGTCCAGGCAAACCACCACAGACCAATTGCCAGGAATGGACCACCAAGGCCTAGCCCGACGAGCTTGTATTCCGGCTTAATAGGGCGTCCCTGTCTGTGGAAATAGTTGAGAATGTAGCTGTCTAGCATACGGGTCAATGTGCTGAGACAGGTCCCCAGACCGATAGCGATGAACATTAGTGAAGCGTCTGATTTTGCAAATCCCATTGACTCGTATATGGGTTGGAGGGCTTCTGTGAAGATGTAGATGAGGGACATGGCGACCGATATCATCATTGCGATGACGAAAATGATGGGTTCTTGGAAGAAGAGCTGGGCTGGGCGAAAGAGGGCTTCTTTTACAAATGTGTTGAGATCCGGGATATGGTCGTGGTTGAGTGGCGGTGGGATATATTGCACAGTGGCCATATCGGTGACCCGTTTCACTTCATAGGCCAGTAACAAGGAAGGTCGAGATTCCCGAATGAAGCAGAGGCCACCTGTAATTGCAGCAACAATTATGGCAAAGATATAAAAGTTCCATCGCCTGGGTAGTTGTGAGAAATTTATACAGATCATGATTGAAAGCTACGTACCAATCAAGACCTGCAACAATATAGCTGCTCATGATGGGTCCAAGAATGAGTCCAATGTTTGAAGCAATTGTCCAATAGTACATGGCCCATATTCGAGCATGCGAGTTGAACATGTCCTCGATACTGCCGCCGATGATGGTGTAAGGGATCGCAGAAAGAAGCCCGGCGATGATGCGCATGATGATAACGACTGGCATAGAACGTACGAGACCAATGATCATACAGCAAATGGCGCTGAGACCACTGCTCACAATGTACATGTTCTTGCGCCCAAATGTCTCCGACCACGGGGGAAATAAGATGGTGCCTGCCACCTGGCCGAGAAGAAATCTGCTCAATGTCAGATACGCAATGTAGACGAAGACCAGCTGATCTCACATCGTGACAAATGTAAAAATGGAAAGCGTTTCGCTGATATTGTATTCATGTTTGGCCTGTGCAGCAGCTGCCGACTAGAAAATCCCAAGGTGTTAGCTCGGCGATATTGTAAGTCATGGATGGCTGTATACACTCACACCTGCGGTGCTGGACGCTGTTCTAGTTATTGTTAGCCTACTGACAAAAAAGTTGGGATTTAGTCTGGTCACACATGAAAAGATCCAGGAGACAGATAAGGACAATATCGTAAGTCTTCCGTAGGCCAGACCAATTTCGAGGATGTCTTGGGTGATCTCCCAACCACCGCACATATCTCCCATCTGGGGTAAGCTCAAGACAATGGTCATGCAGGAGCTCAATGGCTGAAGCTTCGGGCTCGTCTGCTGATAAGGTTGATTCTGAGGAGACAGACTGCATATTGGGCAACCGTAGAGCAAATCATATAGAAATGATTATAAAGAATGTTCGACCGAGTCACCCTTATCCGCAATACATCAGTCCTGGATGAAGCTAATCTCTGCAGTGGGATTCGAGCTTTTATCATCTTTAATGTTCCTGCTCGGACATTTTTATGCAAACCTTGCCCCCAGGAATGAAGCCCCTTGCGATCTGCAAATGGGGTTCTTGGAGCTCAGTTGGAAATAAATACACCCGCGTCAGTCATCTAAAACCTCCCCAGGAATTTTGCTTATAATCTACTAGATTTCCATCTGGCGATGGACGGGTTAGCTGAGGCATGATAGAGGTCAACTTTAATGTTTGAAACCAACTCAACCAAGTCTGTATCGCGAATAGCACTAGCATGCGACATAGTCTAGTGACTCGAATTCTAGGGATACAACATTCTTCATGGTGATTTCTCCGCGCACCCCAAAAGGTGAACCTATTGGAAGAATCAGAGAACAATTAACTTATGATGTCAAACTATGTAGCTATTGCTTATAATGAAGACCATGTCCCAGAAAATAGAACAAGCTTTGGCCAATGATGTCCAAGGATGTCCGGGGAGACGGAATATGACCTGATCTCCTAGGACTTGTATGTCTTTGCTCAGCAAATAATGTGAAAAAAAAAAAAAAAATACCATCTTTGGACAAGTAACTCAAGAACACAGAGTGAGAAACAGGCATATCTTGAATATCATTAGCTAAGTATACATGGTTACCTAGGTAGGTATCAGGATAGAACGGTTCTCCACGGGTGGCATTCATACCAAGGCAAGCCAACAGGCATTTTTCACTGGACTATTGCATCCTTTTAGCACAATATTAACTCTGAGCTTGCGAACAGGCCTCGGGGGCGATTTGCGGAGATTTGTGCTTGCCGGTTCATCGACCACGAAGAGCTCTGAAGAGAACACACAGATCCCACTCTTGCCCTGGGCGGAGGGCTCTGGTCAGTTTAATCTGTCATTTCAGCTAAACACATGTTTACAGTGTAGCACATGTTATCCCACACAGCTGCAAAGCCCCTAAATCCAAGTTTGTTGCAACCAAGCGGAGTCCACCTGGGCACGGTGTTCGGAAGACTACCAGATATAGAAGTAAATCCTATCCGAGAGAAGGCCTCAATTTCTGAACTAGCTGAAACCCGATGTATGTACTCTCATGTGGTATTCCAATATTCACTGGTTATCCCTCCCGCAAGGCGGAAAGGCAGCGGATCTGCGCCAAGGCGATCTCCGACGAGGCCACCTCTCCGCACCCTCCAGCTCTATCAAAACACAACCCAACCAGCCCAATTAGCTGAACAATAGGTATTGTCCCTTTCCATTTTGCAGGATAAAAGAAAAGAGAGAACTATCAGCAGTATTCTGATCAAGAACAGTTACTATTAGAGCGACTTACCCCAAACCTCTCGTCTGTCCGTTGATCGCGAACCGCCCACCATGCTATCCTCCCTCTCCTCCAGCATCACAAATGCTCGGCAATCAATTGCACAAGTGTTGAACTTTGCGCTCGTTCTTTCCACGGCTTTTATGCTGTGGAAAGGCCTCTCGGTCGTGTCCGCATCAAGCTCTCCAATAGTGGTGGTTTTATCTGGTAAATAAAGCTATTGCACAACGGTCTGAACGCAGCTCACATTACCTCTCCACAGGATCAATGGAGCCCGCATTTCAGCGTGGTGATCTGCTCTTTCTCTGGAATCGAGACACGAGGACGGAGATCGGAGAAGTTCTCGTTTATAATGTTCGAGGAAAGTCTATTCCGATTGTCCACAGGGTTGTCCGCACTTTCCCTGAGGTAGAAGGACGTGCGAGCGCAAAGAAGGTGAAGGAAATTACAGTGTATGTCCCCGCTTATTACCCGGCAATTCTTCTTGCGGGCTGCTTCTCTATGCTAACGAGGTTCTAGGGACACAACACCTAACTCGCATATGCTCCTCACCAAGGTAGGTGACCCAGCAACTCGGATGGCCGGGGATATTGCTAACACATCGGTAGGGTGACAACAATTTGGCAGACGATACTGAGCTGTACGCTCAAGGTAAGCGATACGAAAGCTTGAAGAGAGGGCACTTCCGAAGGTTACTGACAAGATTAGACCAGGATTATCTCGACCGGGCGGAGGATATTGTTGGCAGCGTCCGTGGCTACATACCTATGGTTGGATACGTTACTATCATGCTCAGCGAGCACCCCTGGCTCAAGACAGTGATGCTTGGACTCATGGGACTGATGGTGATGATTCAGAGAGAGTAACTGAAAATATACATTGGGTAATGGTAGAAATGGAACAAGTTGCATCAAATGTTACAACAGCGAGTATCAATGGATACTGGTGTCAATTATACGTACATATGCATAGTGTTCATTGTCATGATGTACGATAGAGCGGCATATCAAACTTCTCCACTGACGTCTTTTGCCGCGCACCCCACTCGGAGCTTCTAGCTTCGCCCTAAAGGCCCCCTTTGTTCTTCTGGCATCTGTCACACATAGCGTCTTTTCCATATTGCTCAATAAATTTTTATTTATTCATTGCTTCGACATCTTGAAACGCGTCTTGCTTTAACGCGTTTCCCTGCATTCTTTCTTGACCTCCCCGCTCTTATCGCCCCGCCAAATCAACTGAACACCACCATGGGCAGCATCAAGCGCATATCAAAGGTAAGAACCTATATTTCCACATGACCGTCTTCATCTGTCAGTGTACTGACAATATATTTCAACTATAGGAGCTGACTGAGCTCACCGAATCACCTCCGGAAGGGATCACGGTTGAACTAGCCGATGAGTCGAACGTGTACGAGTGGAACGTCATCATGGAAGGGCCTGAAGGCTCAGCATATTACGTATGTCAAATATAATCTCGCCCCTCTTCGTCCTCATCATAACCCACCAAGATCTCCAACGGGAGTCCCCGAACTAGAGCCTCGCAGTCCATGTTCAGCAAACAGCGTTTCTAACTCTTTTGCAAACAACACAGAATGGCAAGTTCTTAGTCAAGCTCTCCCTGCCCACGGAGTACCCCTTCAAGCCACCGACAGTCTCCTTCGCAACGAAAATCTACCACCCGAACGTAACCAACGACGAAAAAGGAAGCATGTGCCTCGGCATGCTCCGAGCCGACGAATGGAAACCCAGCTCGAAGATCGCCGCAGTCCTTCAGTTTGCCCGCCAGCTACTATCCGAGCCGATGCCCGACGACGCCGTCGAGGGACGGATTGCAGAACAGTACAAAAACGACCGGGGGCGCTACGAGGAAGTCGCGCGGGAGTGGACTCGCAAGCACGCTTGTTGATAGAGTCGATGTGCTCCGACTCACCAAGAATCGGCTGCTCTATCAGAAGGGATATTTTTTATTGTGTATGCTGGTGCCCTGGCCCTGTTGCCCTGACCCGGGCGTCCAAGATGCCCACATGTTTGGATCCAGGCTCATAGATTGAGTTGTCGCTATCTGAGAGTCACCCCGCTTACGACTGAAACGCCGTCATGTTATTCTTGTAAATTCACCAAGGCGAGATCTGATCATCGCTGCTTGGTTTATATCCTTCCTGGCGGAACCTGTGTTGCTTAGCTGCGGCATCAACTCTGTTTTATCCATCTTTGTGGATTGGATGTGCTCCGTTGGAAGATATTAGTTCGAGTAGATGTTAGACTTAGCCAGTGAATCGTCTTCTCGGTCCAAGCAGCTCATTCATGCGCGAGGACCGCGCCAGGAATGAATATTGGTTAACATCGCTAGACCAGAGATGTGGCTACAAACCATCGATCTACCAGTCAATTTCTTTGCCATTGGCATATCGCACTTTTCGTATAGGTAAATCGTAGTGGTTAACAGGCGAGTTACGGAGCCAGTATACCCAATACATTACAAGAATCGCTGGAATGTGTTGGTGAAATCTTAGTCCTAAGAACTAATTTGCTATTGGCATGAATGTCTGAGCTGTCCATTATTATATATGAGCGCAGGAATTTGAGCATCTCAGCAGGAATCAAAAAGATATTGACAGCTATCTGGCGCTGTCTACGTATGTACGTACATGAGTGGCCTGACGGATCAGACACCCAACACATAACTATGCAACAACATACCACACGCAGTATGCATCCTACCCACTCATTTCAAAGCACAATGATAACGCCCCTACTACCGGGACGAGTAATCTCCAAGTCATCAGCCGATGGCCGAAACCCATGCTCGGACAGAGTCGAACGGTTACCCCTCACAAAGGAGCGTTTCATATGACGTGGCAGCCGATTGAAACCCGCCACGATGCTCCGGTGCAAAGATGCTACCTTCGACTTAGCCTGCAGCCAGGACCCACGGTGGAGATTGAGCTGTGCGGGTGTCGTTGTCGTGTTGATGATTGCCAGCATGGTTCGGTCGTAGATTCCAATTGCCGCCTTGGTGTAGACTAGTTCTTCCAGGTCGCCGCTGAGGTCGAGGACCTGTCGTAGTATTAGGTCTGTTAGTAGGGAGGGCCCTGCTTGGATTGAGTTGTACATACCGCTTGTGGAACTTGGGTTAATCCGGTAGAGGGCATGATGAACTAGCGTGCTAGGGTGTTTCCTATTTGATGAAGGTTAGTTGGTGTGATATATGTAGGGATAGAGGGTGGGAGTGGCGGGGTTCATGCTAATGTTTTGGCTTCTGGAGTCGCGATTGAGGTTGATGGAGGTCGAGGAATGAGGCACGAGAAACGGAAGATGTTGACGAATTACCCTGATGAGCTTGTGTGCAATAATAAGAGAGAACTACACAAGGACATGAGAGGAGAAGACCCCATGGTTTGCCAATCGAGCGAACCACGCCATGTCCTAGATGTCGAGTTCCGGGATTGGATTACAACGGAAGAGCAGGAGACAAGCAAACATAGAAGTACATATAGTATTCTGACAGAGTCCATGGATGTCAACAACACATATCTAATTAGAAGGTGGAGCTGACAGTGCATAGTCGAAGTATACAGAATTGCTAAGATACTACATGGTCTGACTGGTAAACTACATTGGAGGTCCTGGAATACAATTGTCAAACAGAACAATACAGTTCATATTTCAGAGTGGTCATAAGGACCGTGATATAGACATTCATTACAGCGTGTCAGAATACAACGCTACATACAACCTGGACGCCCACATCCCCGGCACGCCCCACGCTTTTTCGGCCGCATGAAGAGAAGATATGAGGGTAATCAAAAGGGCAAAAAAAGGGAATCAAAGATGCGATATCACAGAGATATCAACATTTACAGCTGGCCGGCAGTGTTGAAGTCGGCAAGGGCCTCCTTGACACGCGTGCTCATGGTCTTCTCACCCTCGCGAACCCAGACGCGGGGATCGAAGTTCTTCTTGTTGGGCTTATCAGCACCGTCGGGGTTACCGACCTGGGACATGAGGTAGTCCTTCTTGTTGAGGATGAAGTCACGGATACCGGTCAGGTAGGCGTACTGCATGTCAGTGTCGACGTTGACCTTGACGACACCGTAGCTGATGGCCTGCTTGAACTCCTCCTTGGAGGAGCCGGAGCCGCCGTGGAAGACGAAGAAAACGGGCTTGTCGGAGGAAGAACCGATCTTCTCCTTGACGTACTTCTGGTGCTTGGAGAGGAGCTCGGGGTGGAGCTTGACGTTGCCGGGCTTGTAGACGCCGTGGACGTTACCGAAGCCGGCAGCAATGGAGAAGTAGGGGCTGATGGGAGCGAGGGTGTTCTGGATAGCCAGGATGTCCTCGGGCTGAGTGTAGAGGGAGTTGTTGTCAACATCCTCGTTGTTGACACCGTCCTCCTCACCACCGGTGATACCGATCTCCTGTAGAAGTGGTTAGCACTGTATCAGTGTTGTAACTCGTTTTGAGTCGACTTACCATCTCGAGCCACTGCTTCATGGGGGCAGCGCGCTTAAGGTAGGCGGCGGTGGTGTTGATGTTGTAGTCGACGGGCTCCTCGGACAGATCAATCATGTGGGAGGAGAAGAGGGGCTCTCCGTGCAGCTTGAAGTAAGCCTCATCGGCATCGAGCATACCATCAAGCCAAGGGAGGAGCTTCTTGGCGCAGTGATCAGTGTGAAGGATGACGGGGATGTCGTAGGCGGCAGACACGCTACGGATGTAGTGGGCAGCAGCAATGGAACCAGCAATGGAGGCCTTCTGGCCGTCGTTGCTCACACCCTTACCGGCGAAGAAAGCGGCACCACCCTGGGAAACCTGCAGGATAACGGGGCAGTTCTGGTCACGAGCGGCCTCGAGAGAAGCGACAACAGTGGAAGAGGAGGTGACGTTCTGGCGGGAATTAGTCCAAGATTCCAGAAAAGGAGGAGATTAGAAACTCACAATGGCGGGAATGGCGAAGCCCTTCTCCTTAGCGTAAGTGAAGAGACGGAGGACATCGTCGCCGACAATGACGCCGGACTTGCGGTTAAGTTGCTCAAGGACACCCATTGTGAAGTTTTGTACAAATAATTTTGTTTGTAGAAATCTGAAGGAGAGAGAAGAAGGAAAGAGGGTCAGATCCAATGGTAAAGTAGTTAAATGCAGTGAACCAAAGCTCCTTTACCGGGAGCTGAAAGCGGGCAGAGTTAAATAAGGAGGAGGGGCAAAAGGCAGAGGGGCAAGCGTCATCGGTGAAGGAGAGACTAGGTAGACTCACCGGTGGTGGAGATTTAGTGGAACTGGAGTGAGGTCAGTGTGATTTCAAGAAAAAGAGAAGAGAAGAGAGATGAGATGATCTAATATAACCTCTTTATGTATGGCTAATCCTTCTGTTCCCGACCTTCCCCGTGATAGCCCGATGTTGTTAGTTTGATGTCTCGGGAGCTGTCAAGAGAGCTTATAAGGTGGTACATACATATAATATGAGGGGATTTTTACATCTATATCATGAGCTTACGCTGCTAAGTTCTTAATGACCACAGTTAGAAACACCTATTACAGCTAACAGCTATAATATCTATGGAAACTATAGAATAACTTCACCCTGATCCCTAAAACTGCCCGAGGAATCCGTATTTTGTTCGTGGCGGGGCCGAGGACTTCGAGGCCATTCGCTGCATTTCCATTTTCTATTACTATTTGTATGCTAGTGTCATATTTAGTATTCAACCCGGTCAACAGTCGTGCATCCAATCTTACACATGTATTTTATTCTCCTTTAATTCATTCTCTAGATATAATGTAGAAGTATACTACCAGTACATATGTAGAGATATAGAGGGGGGAGAGGGGTAGAGGGCAGAAAGTCAAGTGACGTCATCTGTATCGTCTCCGTTTATCGGAAGTAACTATTTCCCTTTTCATTTTTTCCCTTCGCTTTTCATTGGCATTCTGGCTATTCGGCCAGTTTAAAAGGACCTCGGTTTGATTTAATATATCTTTCTAAATCCCCTTTTAATTTCATTCACCCCATCTGTACAGAAGTATGAGGATATTTGTATATACTGGACTCTAATAAAAAGAAAAGAAAGCGACTATGCTATCAACGTCCCATGATAGGGCTCACATCAGGCTTCTCCAACTCATAGAACAAAAGGTAGACCTCCCTCTGCATGCCCAGCACGTCCGAGGTCTTACATTCCTTGATCTTCTCGTCCGAGATGCGCCACCAGCGATCGTTCGGTTTGCGACGGCGCCGAAGCCGCGAACTGACCCCGTTGGGGGTATCCTGCGAAGGGCGGGGTATGCTGTGAGAGGGACGCGGGGCAGCCGGACTCCAGCGACCCTGGTCCGTCGTCGGGCTGTTGCTATCAGAGGCAGGGGACAACGTCTGCTTGGAGGAACGCGAGGTGGTGCTCTGGAAAGAACGACGCGAGCCAGAGGTTGTAGGGCGTGGTTGAGGAGGGGTGAGTTGGGTCGCCGAAGCTCCAGATAGTGAAGTCGACGAGCCTGCTCTCGAAATGCTTCCGTCGCCCTCGACATCGGGGCTGCTGCGTGGTACAATCCGGGGACTTGGCGCCGCGGAGGGGCTCTGACTGGCAGTGCGACTCTGCGCGTAGGAGCTGAAGACCTCGGGCGTCGAGAACGGCGGGTAGATATGATTTCGTCGGAAGGACTCGTAGTGTCCGCTATGGTGACTACCCTTGTGACAGACAATTGCAAGTAGCTTGTACCATTTCTGGCTCAAGATGCTTCCCAGAGGGAGCCTCTCCGGGAACGAAACCTTGGCCGCGTTCTTGCTCGAGCTGCTCTGATCAAAGATCGACCGCGACAAGTGGATAGCGATGACCTTTGGGAACGCGGTGATGCGCATATGCCGCGCAATCCTGCGCTTGGGGGCGGCCTCTGACGGAGGGAATACGATACCCTCCAAGTCGGCCTCAGGGTCCGTATCCAGAGCCTCGCGGATGCGCGAAATCTCATGGTCCAACCGATCTCGATCACCTTGTGTTCGGCCACGGGCTAGCTCGGTGGTCTTGACATCCACGGCATGCTGCAGGCGGCATCTGTCGCAACGGAAATCCTCGATGTATTCAGTCTTGAGGAGGCCGTCGAAGCACGAGTTAAGCGTGGTCGAGCTCTTCTGCGGCACCTGTAGTGTCAGGTTGACGAAAGCCGTCTGGTTTGGCTTGTATTGGTAATGGCAGAACTGGCACTCGATCTGCGACTCCATTTTGCCTTCGAACGGGAACCCGGACTCCTGGTCGATTTCCTTCAGTTTCGTGTCGATGATGGCGGGGAGTCCATTGGCCGATCCATCATCGATGCGCACCTCCACCTCGGACGAGCTTTCTTGTGCGCTGCCCTCTTCGCCCGCCGTGCTGGAAGCAGCTGCATCAATGGCACCCAGAGCTCGTTGACGCGCGCGTGCACCAGCATGGTACTCGTCACAAAGTCGCTCGAGGACAATCTGCAAGAATTCCTGCGCGTCCTGCTGATTGCGGCTGATGCGCGTGCGGAACGCGTATTCCAGGGCCTGGATGAAGTCACGAGCCGAGATTGTTTTCTTATAGATCGGTCGCTCGTTCAAGCGGTCCAACATCTCCTTCAATGCCCGTGTGGTTATTCCTTGTTGCAACTCCCGCAACTTGTCCGATCGCGCCGGCGAAAGTTCCTCCTCGCTCGGCAATGTATGGTATATTTCCGGTCCATCCAACTCGCGCCGGTGCAGCTCGTGGATCAGGTAGACCCGCAGATCCCCCAGCCCGGCTAATGCCTGCAGCACCGAATTGATAAAGCAGTCATTGGCCAGGTTGGACAGGCCGACGATACTCTTCTTGCGATTGCTGTCGTTTGACTCATCTCCGTCGATTGTGTAGTTCGGCCCGAAGACATAGAACAGAGCAACGGCAGCTAGCGAGGCCCCGGCCGCATAGGCGGCGACCGTTGTTGGCTTTTCTTGCATCAAGCGATGTGTTATGGAGAAGGGAGGTTCGGCGGTTCGTGTAGGTGTCGAAGCAGGCAGACTTCTATCTCATTAATCCATCCTCGGATTAGCCCGGATGTAGGGAAGGGCGCAGAACGTCCTAAGAGAGCGATCACAAGAGAAGACCAATGTGGATGAGAGAATTGCAAGGTTGAAAAGCTGACAGATCAATTTTGAGTGCAGAATCGAATAAGTTCGGGGAAGAGGGGAGAAGGGTGAGAGTGGAGCGTTATGTGGTTTATGCGGAGAAAGAAACAATGAGCATTTTCGTCCGGAGCCCGAAATCAATTAGCCACAGTCCAACGGGGCAAACTCCACGATCCTCCCGGCTCAAAGGCGAAGGGCATTAGCACATTCCTGTCTTCGTTTTCGCGTGAGACTCTCATTTTATCCAATGAAGCATTCCTTTTAGCCCGCCGGTGTAGTGGGTTAGGACCCCGCGGACGGATTCTCCGGATATCCGTCTTACACATTTTCCCGGGGCCGCATATAAGGAGGTTGCCGCGGTTCCATGTAGTCTGGGGTAAGCGAGCCATGTCTTGCCTGGAGGACAAGTTTTGGAATGTCAGGAACGTCATGGATGCCAGAATATCTATTTATCAGAAATATGGGCTTAGGCCTCTCAAAAGCAATATAAAGTTTCAGACAAGTCATCTGCGTCAAAATGAAAAGACGATTCAGTTGAAAACGAATGGAACTATTGGCCAAAAATCTCCAAGATAAGTATTTCAAACAGCACCGTTTGATCTGACTAGCTTGTCACACTGATAGAGATACTGCAGTTACTGCAGGGCTTCTACGGCTGTTCTAGTAGGAAACATGGAACGATCTATAATACATGTACCACGGATATCTGGATATCTTCAACATCTGTCATATGTCTGAGCTTGTAACTTTTGTACCATTCCTTATCTGGAACTATTTCTATCGAATGCACCTAAGCGTGTAAATTTATCCCCCGCATAGCCGCCTACCAGCGCAAGAGGCTTAGGCCTGAAGCGACTTAGGCAGGGTAGCCACCTTCTCATCGAAGAGCTGCTCAGCCTGCTTCCAGACCCGAGCGTTGGCCCGGTCATTAAGCGTAAGAAGGCTAGGCAGGAGAGCCTCGCTGAACATCTCAGAGCTTTCACGGGGAAGGAGAGACGGGAGGTGATCAATGCTGATCACACTGAGAGGGATGCCTCCAGCCTCCAGCCCAGAGACGGGAACTGTCGGCTTATCAAAAGTGGTCGTAATGTCGTACAAAGGAATGGGGTTCAAAGGGTTGGAGCTTCTGAGAATTAGCTGTGCGCTCGCTAGCATAGGTGATATCTAATAACTCACGTGTCCGCGCTGACGTCGCAGATAACAGACAGGGTTCGGTTGGGGGCAGAGAGAGACTCCACGTTCACGAAGGCTAATGCAAAAAGAGAATATCAGCCAATTGAGTCGAGATGAGAGTATGAAGGAATAAAATTACGTGGAATCTTAGCCGAGAGGTAGATGCAGTTCACGAAGATATCCGCTTCATGTGAGATTTCCTTGAAAGGACCACCTGTAGATGTTAATTTATGAGCTTAGATTAGACTGAAGAGGTTGGAGGTAGTGATTGACTCACCTCGCGCAGTCTCTGCCATGTCCCACTGAATGATGTTGGACTCGGGAATACCAACATCCTTCGCCAGCTGTACCGCGCCGCTGCCACAGCGTCCTAGCTATATTATTGTTAATATTTATATCGCTTTCCGTGGATCTGCGCAAGACTCACAGCTCCAATGACAAGGATCTTAGGTGCTTTGCCAGCGACCTTCTTGCCAGCCTCGAGCGACTCCTTAACAGACTCAACCAGACGGTCTTGGTTGGCATAGGGAACCTCACCAGGCAAGGTCTCGTTGGGGTGTGTCAATTGCCAAGCCCAGTTCTTCACTGCCAAAGCAGATCCTGTTCCACGTCTTAGTATTGATTTCGTAGGCAAAGAGCTTCATGTATAAATACCTGCGTAACCGGCGGACCATCCGAAGGCTAGGGAACAATTGAAGTCAGTCAATTGAGTCAAAACAAGAACATTGCGATATGAGTCTTACCGGCAACTCGGCGTCCGGAATCATCAGTCAAGAATTCTAGGTCAAGCAATGTGCCCTTGCCGCGAGACCAACGGCTAAGGACATTCTCCCAGCCGCCCTGCTGCTTGAAGCAGTGCGCGAAAGTGACGTGGACGTGCTCCAGGGGGAAGTCATCCTCCGGCAGCTCCTTGAGACCCAGAATGACAGCATCCTTAGGCGCATCCTGAACCCAGGATCCCTCTTCGACCAAAGGCGCGCCGACCTGTAACAAATGATGATTTTTAGGGCGGGTTCGATCTATATTACCGAGTGGATCATACCTTGGAGAATTCCTCATCTATAGAGCGGAATTAGTCATCGAGTCCAACAGCAAGGGATGGGGTGAGTATGGGGGATATGGGAAATTGGACATACCGTCAAAGATGCGCTGGGTCGACCGCTCAACAGTCACATCATATCCAGCATCAATCAATGCCTTGCAGGTAGTTGGAGTCACTAGATGGTGTATTAGTCAATTGCTTCCCCGCCATTGTAACTAGATGGGCTGAAGCTACTCACAGGCAGACCGCGCTTCAGCGGGCTTGGTCTCAGCCCGCAACCAAATTTTTTGTCCAGCCATTTTGAAAGTAGAGAATTAGAATATGATGAAGAAAAGGAATCAAACAAATATTAATTGCTCACCAATAATGTCACAGACTTTCCCCTCCAGTGATAAGCGGGGATGGAAATGGTTATTCCGCTCCGAGAAATGACTCAGTCCCGATTATCGGCCACCTGAAACCTTGGAAGTCAAATCTCAGTCGTCGGTCTATCCGTGGATAAGAACTTTGACATACGTAGGTCGTATCAATCGGAAGTTATAGGGCAGCGCAGATGTCTACCACATACTAGTACGGAGTACAAACAGTTTCTTTTCTTAAACCATCATAATTATGAATATATGTTATGGAACTTGAACTTTTGTTTTATTTCAAGTATTTCCCGCCCAAGTTTGGGTCAGGAAATGGATATTCTTCTTATTGCAGCGCATGTACAGCCACAACCATGAGAAGTTCCAGACATGAATAGACAAGAGTCAAAGTTGGAGCAAATATGATGACATGGAACTAGGATAGCAAACCTGCAAATATAGTGACCTCGGTCTATTCAAGCACCCTTGGTCCGACTGCGAGTCCGGCTCCCAATGCCACCTCCTGGTATGACCTTGTTCACCACATCCTTGATCTTCTCCTTCTTGGACCGAGCAGCCTTCTTCTGTCCTCCGTTCTCTGTTTTGGAGGGAGCAGCGGCGGTGCCATTGGAATCTGTGACAGGCTTGTCGTCTGTCTTCAGCTTCTTCGTACCAGGCTCATCCGATGGTTCAGGCTTTCGTTGCTCATCCTCAGCTTGGGCCTGAGCGGGCGTCTCAGTTGAATCGATGTCACGCTTCTCGCCCGCCACTACTTCACCTTTGGGCCCTACTGGAATTTGCGACTTGCGGGCAACAGGAATACTGCCGAGAGTAGATCCCGCGGGCTCTGTCACATGCGGCTTGGCTTCTGGAGCGGGCTTGGGCTGGTCATTGTCTATATCGGACTTAGGTGCCTCAAGTCCTGCCTCCCCCTTCAGCTGGTTGGTGTCTATATCGGACTTTTCCGCTTCGGGAATAGGCGGGCTATCCGTTTGAGTCGTGTTCAATCTATTCTGGAATGCATGCGAGTGTTCTTTGACTAGCTGGGCAGTGTCCTGATCTGCTATATCCCTTAGTCAGCATCTGGCGTGCACCTGGGCATTTTACAGACAGACGGGGTCAAGCAAAGAAACACCGTCCTGCAACCATTTTTGGACAAAATAAAATAATTTGGCCACTAAGACCAAATTACATACCTGAAGCTGCGTTGCTCTGCTCGGGGGCTCCTTCAGTAGCCATTGTGGATCGATGATGTCAGACGCAGGGACAGTGTGTTGTAAATTGGCAAAGATTGAGTGGGATGGTATTCGCAAAAGCAATGCGATTGCAATTCTCGCTCGTATAGGTTTGTACGAGGGAAAAAATAAGCAAAGAGGAGTCGGTTAATTTGGGGGGAGCGTGAAGTGAGGTCGCGCGGTGACGTACTTGAGAGCACTGGAGACGCTACCACCGGCTGATTCGCCGCTCCAGCCCTCTAACTCTCCACGGCGTTCTGTCACACAGCCTCAACTGCTCCAGAGTTACAATTGCCACGCAACATTCTCCACAAGAGGCAGCTGCGAGCAGCACAGGTCTGTTCAAGGTGTAGTAGTCGATCACAAAGGCTGTAAATCTTATCAGTTAAGAGATCGAGTACAAGATGTTTTAGGTTATGCTCTTCATTGAGCCTAAACGGCTTGTTTAGGAAATTGGCTGAGCCACTATTGACATGAGTTATACATATATATCCGAAAAAGGAGGGCTGTCGTATATTTGGTACAACGAAGAGACAAGCTTGAGGATAATTGAAAGTATTCAGGTGCATCACACACCTCCAATAATGCCAGGAAATGGCTGAGCGTCTCTTGCGCGCGGCTGCTCGTGCCTTCGCAATGACACGTTCAGCCATAACTTCCTCCCCCGGTCTAGCCAAGTCTTCGGGCGACCCAAATACCCCATAATTTTGACAAGCAATGTACGTGCGACCACCAAGAAGATGAGGCTCTAACTCGGAGTGGAGTAGCGGCAGTGGATTTCCTTTGTGTGGTGATTCGGAAAATGAGGCTTGTCGAACAGGCTGAAATGATTCCAATTGTGTGATAGTACACAAATGAATGGGGAGCGGAATCGTATTCTAGCAGTGTGCTGACATAACTGCAGTAGTCCTGCCAGTGATCGTATTTTATGGTCGAAAGACAGACAAATGGGTGTGCCTCTGGAGTGTTGGTGTTGTTGGATGCTCTTCAGACACCCCAGCTATGTGCGAGAGTAGAGTGATTGTTCAATAGCTTGAGACCAGAAGATCACGTAAAGCTCCAGTTCAAACGACCGAGATGTTCCTCTTCAGACGATGTATGTGAGTTCTCAGCGACTGGAGCTGCTGGCTGTTCCGGTAGCAGTTCTGAAATATGTTGTTCCAGCCGGGAGATATCACGGAACCTCTTCCGGTCAACCAGGACACGAAGAGCCTCAGAACCAATCTCGAAGAAAGCATCACGCCTAGTTTCATTCCAAGCCTGGAATTTGCTTGGTGAGAGTTTCTCCACGAATTGGAGGAATGGGCGTGGATCAGGATTTGTTGGGTGACAGACAGCCACAGATGCTACCAATAAGGACCGAGGAGATAGCACAGAAACCGTATCCCTGAACTGATCATACACTAATGTCGATACCTGCTCACCCGATGATTTGTGCTCCATGGCCATACGGCTCAGGTGAGCGCCAGCAGCTAGGAGCATCGGTTTCCTTGACTTATGGGAAGAAGCACTTTGGAAATGCATCTGGCATACACTCAGATAATATGCCATCGCTGAGCCAAAGCCATTTCCGAAGCAGGCTTCTGCATCTATAAAATCAACAAGGAGGTGATTGAAGGTCTGCCGCGCGAGCCCTTCAGTCATCCGGCCATTCTGACTACCTAGGTCATGGCTCATGAGCATTTGCAACCACTTCATGACAGTACCATGCAATCCCTCTGCCACTATGAACTTGGTCAACGATGTAGTAACTGACCGCAAACGCAGAAGCATTTGTCTCGATGTGCCATCTGATGCCCAATACCAATCAATGATTCTCGATGCCACCCGAGATGTACTCATATCGGCGGGGGTTCTGGAAAGGAGAAGTTGAGACTTCAGACAATCATTGACTGTGAGAGTAGTGACTGAGCCAGCTGCAGCCATTTGATCAAATACTGCCATGGGTTCCTCGGCTAGTCGTCGCTGGCCCTCGATGCTTTGCAATGGGGTGGGTTCTTGTGAGATGGTTCTGGTCGGAACGATACGGAAAAGAGGATTATCGAGGATGTTCTGCAAATGCTGATCGGTTGCATGCGCGGATGATTCAGGGTTGGAGATGGGTCGGCCATGGTTGTTGCCTGATGCGGGATAAGCCCCATCTAGTTGGCGACGAAAGGAAGACGTGAGTGCATTTAACAGTTGCTGCGACTCTCGTGGAGTACGTGGCAAGGGTTGATGGATTTTGGGCCAGGACTTGAACTGAAAAATGGATGTACCCTTCATGATGGTCGGTGAGGAGTTTCAATCTCAATATGTTGATGCATCAAGGTAAAGAGGGAAGATCGACGAGGGCGGTGAAACAGGCCTTCTCCCTTCCAAAAGGGCGGAAAAAGGTGAATGACGAGTAGAAGAAACTAAAGCGCACTGAGAAACAATTTACAATTTTACAAAAATTATTTCCATTCAATTGGTAGACTATAACTAAATATGTATATCTATAAATTTAAGTCTAATATCGTTATACTACATCAAATTCCTTTAAAAGTATGTAAAGAAAAGTAAAGATCCCTTTGTTACTGTAAATCCCCAGCATCCAATAAGCGCCACTCGCTAAAAGCCAGGCAACGCCAAGACTTGAAGGGAAGCAACTCAGATCTCGTTAGCTTTTGATCCTTTCTTCAATCTTGTCATCTCCTAACGCATTCTCCCTCTCCCCCCAATTAATCTCTTTGTTTTTACCTCTTTCTTTCGTCTCTTCTGGCCCCTGTGCCTGTGGTTCTGGTGCTGTTCCTCTTCTGCGAGGGTGCTCCATTTCAATAGCCTTTCCTTGCGAATCGTGACCTCCTTCCTCCTTCAATACTTCATCTCACACATCTTCATCAATCAACATGTCCGATATTCAGAACCGGTCCTCCGCCTCGCGGGGTAGAGTATCCGCCCGTGGTGGCCGTGGCGGTTTCAGCTCCAGAGGTGGTCGTGGTGGAAACAGATCTGCAAATGACAACTCAGACGTCTCATCCTTTGAAGAGGGCGAAATTGGACAGATGAAGAAGAAGTACTCCGACACTCTCCCAACTCTTAAGGAAATGTTCCCAGACTGGAAGGACGAAGATCTGGTGTTCGCACTGGAAGACTCGAACGGCGAGCTCTTGGAGGCAATTGAGCGCATTAGTGAAGGTCGAGTTCCCGTCAACCCCAATATTCCCGCTCGAAATCAATCGAAACTTGTGATTCGAGGACCTTGACTGACCGGCTTTGCAGGTAATGTATCTCAGTGGGGTGAGGTCAAGAAGAAGACCACAGACCGGACTCGCCCTAAGCCCAAGGAGACCCCGAGTGCCTCGACCGAGACGACTGCACCTCCCGCTCGTGGAACCCGTGGTCGCGGTGGAATAGAAGGTCGTGGACGTGTTCGCGCAGACCGTGGCCGTGGCGGTCGCGGAGGCCGTGCGGGTGCGGCTACAAATGGAACTCGGGCAGTGTCCACTGCTGTAGAGACTCCGGCGCCTACTGCTATTCCTGCCATCACATCCGAGTGGGCTGCGCCCAAGGCAGAGGAGACAGTTGGAGACCATACAGCCGAAGGCGAATGGGAGTCGACCGAGCCCAAGAGCAGTGTGATTCCTGAGGGCACAAAGAAGGGGTGGGCGAGTCTTTTCGCCAAACCACCCGCTCCTCCGGTGCAAAAGAAGCCCCAAGCCGCTCCCCCTGTTCCTGTCGCCGAGAAGCCCGCCGAGCCTGTCGCGGAGCCATCTCCCCCCGCCCCTGCTCCCGCTCCTGGACCTGTGACTGCGCCCGCTGCCTCCCAGAAGACACCCGTCGCCAAGCCCACCCATCCCGTTATCCCTGCCATTCCGACCGCCGCTGTTAACCCTCCTAAGGGCGATTTGACTGAGACGAACCTCGAACAAGTGCCCGATGTATCCGCTCCTGCTCCCACCGCCACCGCCGCAAGCACTATTGGCAGCGGTATGGACCCCGCGGCTGTCGCCGCAGCTACTGCTACTCCCTCCCGCTTCCCCTCGTCTGCCTACCCCACCAGCGCTACTAAGCAGGGCCGTACCCCAGGCCTTCAACGCCGTGTGATGGAACAGCAGCAGGCTGTGGTTATGCCCGGCAACCACGCAGTGGACCGTGCTGCCGTTCAGTTCGGTAGCATGGGACTGAACGGTGACGCAATCGATATTGATGAGAACCGCGAAGAGGCCGAGACCCGCGCTCAACCCCCCCAGCACTCCCCCGTTGCCCCCCGCGCCTCTCTTCCACCCGCGACCCAGGCACCACACTCGATGGAGTCTGGTGCCGCTGGCCGTCCTGCTCCTGGTTTGCCTCCAGTGCCCCAAGGCGCTTCAGCCGACTCTTTTACCGACTTCGCTCGTTACTCTGAGCCCCAGCAGAAGCCATTCGATCCCTTCACCCAACAGGTGAGCCAGCCGCAGCCGCAGATCCCAGAGCCATTTGCCAACCAGGCCCCTGCTCAGCCCACTGCCACCACTGGCAGCGAGTACTCTCCTTTCTACGCTGCCGACCAGCAGCGTTTCCCCTACTACGCCTCCTATGGCTCTTACGGCCAGTCCCAGGATGCCCCCACCGGTCCCCGCGCCGGAGCTGGGTTTGGCGTCTCTGGTGCTGAGGCTCAGGCTCAGATTCCTACCACGCAGCCTCCCAACCGCTACGGCCCCGTTGACGCCACCAACAGCGGTCACAACACTCCCAACCCCACCATCCCTGGCGTCACTCAGCAGACCCCCGCTGCTCAGCATATGCCTGGCCAAAGTGCGCAGCAGCACGCGTATGGCTACCAATACCCTAACTACTACAGCAACCCGCACTACGCTTCTTACATGAACCAGATGGGCCAGCAGCAGCAACAGCAGCAGTACGGTGGCGGTAACCGCCCCAGGTACGATGATGCTCGCCGCTATGAGGATCACTACATGCAGCAGCAGCAGCACAACCAGCAATATGGCTATGGTAGCCAGTATGGTCCCTACGCTGGTAAGGGTGGCATGTATGGCCAGCCCCACGGTGCTTTCTCTTATGATCAGCAATCCTCGTCCCCGGCAAACACCGGTAGCTTCAGCCAGGCTATGCCCAGCCGCGACTCAGTCTACGGCCGCACTGGCTCTGCCCAGCAGTCTGACAACCAGTCTGCTACTGGTGCCAATGCCTTTGGTACTGGGATGTCGGATGTTTTCAGCCGTTCCCAGGGCAGCTTTGGCCAAAACCCTCCTATCGCCGGACAGCCCCCCGTTGCCACCGACGAGACCAAGGGGTTTGAAGCCCCCAAGGCCGGCGGTCCCAGCCCCTCCCTCGCCCAGAACCGTCCGGGATCTGCTACCAACAGCGTCCCCGGTCAGCCCCAGGCACAGACTGGTCTTCCCCCGCTCCAGGGCCAGCAGGGTCAGCAGACCTTTGGCAGCTACCCTCAGCTGAACCCCCAGTACGGTGGACTCGGTGGCCTCGGTCACCAGGGTGCGGCCACCCAGACTCACCAGGCGTCTGGCTACGGTAACAACTACGGTGGAGGCTTCGGCAACTACTATGGAAACTCTGGCCGTGGCGGCTGGGGTGGCAACTACGGCCACTGAAAAGATAAGAAGAAACGAAGGGGAGACATAATGACCCACCAAACACATACGGCGTTGCATTTGCGGATGATTGGAAAAGGGGTTTGGTTTTTTTGTCCACTTTAAAGGGAAAGAAACCTCTTGTGTCTTGTCAAAAAGGACAGACAGAACCCAGGCAATTTTTCTTCATCTTTCTCTCCTCAACATCTGTGTAATCTCTACTTCTCTTTTTTTGGGGGAGCTTGGCTGGTTTTCTTTACTTTGGGGGATTGTCTTCTTGATGTTTTTGTTTTCTTGTTTCCTTGCCCTTACTCTCAGCCGTCTTGCTCTTCTTTGCTACCACTGCTCCCATATGATGCGGTCTCTGTATTAAATTCACCAATTCCTCTCTAGGTTTCTGTTTTTTTTTTTGTTCTCTCGCTATAACCTAGTCGGTGTCTATTCGGGTCCGGTGTGTCACTTGTTTCCGCGGACGGTTTTCCAGTTTCTTTTC
>CAJVRC010000839.1:676271-728085 GCA_911456345.1 Penicillium egyptiacum
ACTTCTCCCTTCCTATGTTGTTCTGTCTTTGTGCCTCCTCAACATGTGAAATATCGGTCGATGATTATGATGTATGGCTGAATGGGTCTGGTAGAGGTAGATCCAATGCTCAGTTGCGTTCTGGGCTAAAAGTGTCATGAATTATGTATGTCCTGTACTATCCAGTATGGCCCCTATATATAGAGCTGCTCTAGTATTTACATTGTAACCCTCGTAGACACAAAAATGTGCTAGACTTTCGCCATTCATGTAGCATCCAGCCGCCACATGCTTGGGTTAAGTTCAAAGTGTGAGTAGACCATCAATGTAATTGAAGATACCATACCATTAGATGGAAAGGTTGAGCCGCCAAGTCCAAGCATATAAGTGCGCGGCTTCGACTTCAACCTGGACTAGGAACTATATACAATCGGAATGCAACATGACACGGTGTAGAATATGAATCCAAAAAGTCAAATCTATGTGGTGCAAGCAAGGCCCCAAGACAAATTCAGACGGGCAAAAGAAAAGTGTCAACCCCAGCAATAATCTACTCGGTGAGACCGAGACCCTCGCCGCCAACCTTGTGGTAAGGCGGCTGAGCGCCAGCAGCCTTCTGAGCATCGAAGCGCCAGATACCGCCAGTTTTATCAGTCTCGAAAGCAAGATCGGCCGATTTAGCAAGACGCTGGATCTGGGCGTCCTCGGCACTCTCCTCAACACGGTTGAAGAAACGGCGCTCCCACTCGCGGCCTTCCTCCTTCTCAATGCGGCGCTGTTCGCGCTGAGCAGCCTCAATGCGCGACTTGTACCCGGAAACGGCATCCATGTCTCCCTTCTGGATGTTGGCGGCCACGTCGCTCCAGGCACGTCGACTTTCGTACAGATCCTGTTGCTCGAGGGGAGCCAGGGTGAGCGGAGTGACGGGGTTCTCCTTGGAGTTCCAGGTGTCGATGACATCCTTGGTGCGGGCGTCCTTAATAGAGAACTTATCCGACCACTGACCCTCTACCGTGTAAAGGGGCTTCTTCTCACCCTCGCTCTCCTTGAACAGGCTGGCGGTGAAGGTGTTCTTCTTGCCGCTCAGCCAGCCCTTGCCGGAATAGTCAATCTTAGCGACATAGCCGGTGCTGCTGACGATCTTGGTTGACTTCTCCAGTTCGACGAAGGGCGAGCCGTAGATTAGCGATTCGATGTGTAGGCTGGGTAGCGTGATGAGGTATTGCTCCTTCTCATCGGATCCGGGAGGGGTGATTGAGTAGAGTGCATGGCCAATTTGCTTCACGAGGATAGTGCTAGAGAATGAGGCCTTCTGCGCGTTATATCCTTGCAGCTGTGGTTGTATTGTCAGTTATTGGCACCTCTCAATGACTTGGGACAATCTTTATCCACTCACCTCAACACCGTTCTTCTCATTGCGGATGGCGTAGGCTGTGGCCGGGGGATGGTGGCTGTGATTTAATCAGTGGGCGGTAGTTCCCATACAACAGTAGCCTCGCGTACCTGACTTGTTCACTGACCAATGCAGTCTCCCCCACTTCCGCGGCACCCTCCCATTTACCGATAAACAGCTCTCCCAGGAACGGGTTCAAAGGTTTCTTCTCACTACCGAGTTTCTCGCTACGGCTGCAGTATTGCTGGTGTAGTGTGCTGAGGAACCACTTGAGAACCAGGAGAGCACGCTTCGCGGGATCGGCCTCCTTAGCTGGTGCCACGAAGAGGGCGGGGTGTTCAGCCCAGTAAGCGGAGTACTCAGTGAGGGAGGTTGTAGATAGGATGAAGGGAGGAGCAGTCAACGAGGATAGATCACCGTTAAAGGAGGCGATCGACTAGAAATTTGTTAGCCAAGTATACTCAAATAAATGAGCCTGCGTGCCTTTAGGAAACTTGTCCATGAGCCCTTGCTACTGGGAGGGACTTGGCTCTGAGGGGACATATTCATAAGAATGAATTCTTAAGCTATCGAATTGGATTCGAAATCTCCAAGATAAAGGCAAGGAGTGGGGAGGTGGAGGGACGAAGTTGGGTCGTTGGCGGTCAGAAGCGGATAACGTCATGGGCAGGGGCTGTGTCTGGTGAACAGCCACACCAGATTGGGCTGTCTTCGAGATGCTCATTATACCTACATAGGTATTCATTATAACATGATGCATATACAACATACAACAATATGTCTACGCTGGCATCTAACATTGGAAGACTGACCATATCTGACTAGGGCCAGTTGCTTGTAAGGTGGGAATCTAGGTAGACTCCAATGTCGATGACAGCACTTGAGATTTCTTCCCTGGAGGGCATTTTTTCTAATTTATAACCTTGGAAGACGTTTTTATTCACTTTAAGCGGGACTACACTCCGTACAGACTATATCTCACAGATGTACTTTCCCTCGGTAGCCTCGGATTCTTTTCCGCCTACTCGGCAACTACCGGTCTTCTCGCCGAATCAAATTGGTTGTCTCCAGATTGGGCAGGACCCCGAAAGATGATAGCCCTTCGTGAGGGGGGCCGCTGGCTCTAGGACGCTACGTTGGAAGCCCGCCGATCCTTCCAGTTGATAGGGAAAAGAGACATTCGAATTTCTCTCTATGAGTCACGTTTCAAGTCTGCGATGTACCTCATTGCTGTTGCTTAGACTCAGTCCATTCGCTTCAATTCCTTCGCTTTTTACTACGATTCCAATTGAAGACTTTGCCGTGCATTTACGGATGTACCCGACGAGCGTGGTCTCGGAAAGAAGCCGAATTTAAGAACGATTGCAAAGAACTTTCCTTTTTAATATCTTGCATCTGCACCACGAGAGACTCGGGGCTATTTACCACAAGCTAGCAGGAACTAGCTCTTGCTAAAAGCTTTCCCACCATGTCTCCAACTACCTCGAAAGCTTCCAGCGAGGAGAGGCAGTCTCAGTCATTGACGAACGAAACCGAAATTCAGAGATCCCAATCCCGGCGTTCACAACGCGAAGGAGCTGTGAATGGTCTTGACCACGTACGGAGTCATGTTTCACATCATGACATGGCTGTCAATGATGATTTCCAGGAGGTCGATGCGGAGCAATATTTACGCTTTTCACCAGCCCGCAAAGTGATCATCGTTGGTGTCCTGTCATTTTGCTCTTTCCTAGCACCTATCTCCTCCACCTCCATATTAGCTGGTATACCCGAAGTGGCAAAGACATATAACACCACAGGAAGTGTGATAAACGCGAGCAATGCGTTATATATGGCATTCATGGGTATTGCGGCTCCCTTCTGGGGGCCCTTTAGCCAGGTCTGGGGGCGACGTCCGGTAGGTAATGAGAAGAAGTCTGTATTGGAGTAGCAGCTAATTGGGAGTAGGTCTTCCTTGTGAGCGCATTCTTATTCTTTGCGTTCAGCATCGGCACGGCGCTAGCACCCAACCTCCCAGCGTACTATATTTTCCGTGTCTTGACCGCATTTCAAGGAACATCTTTCCTGGTTGTTGGGAGCTCGGCGTTGGGTGATATATACGAGCCTCGAGCACGGGCAACAGCGTTGGGGTGGTTTTTGTCAGGAACGCTAATTGGGCCAGCCTTTGGGCCTTTCCTTGGCGTATGTGTAGTCTCAATCTATGAATTCAGTGTTGAAACAATTCGCTGACCTACAAATATAGGGCGTGATCGTCACATTCCGCTCATGGCGAGTGGTCTTCTGGCTTCAGACAGCTCTTGGAGGCTGCGGCACGCTTCTCGTCTTCTTCCTTTTCCCCGAAACCTACCCGCATCTGACCAAAAGCGACATGGCCGATAAGACGATGTGGCAAAAAGCCAAATACCTTTGGCACAGGATCTCCCCCCTCCAAGTTGCTATTATGCTATTTAAATACCCTAACCTCTTCTGCACGGGTCTCGCTGCCGGCGCTCTGGTCTGGAACCAGTACTCTCTCCTAACTCCGATCCGATACGTACTCAACCCACGTTTCAACCTCACCAATCCTATCCAGACGGGACTGTTCTACATCGCGCCAGGCTGTGGGTATCTTGTTGGCACACTCATGGGTGGAAGGTGGGCAGATCGTACTGTGAAGAAATGGATCCGCAAGCGCGGTGGTGTTCGAGTCCCCGAAGACAGACTGAAGTCTTGTCTGATATTTTTGGGTGGTGTCATTCCCGGCTGTATCTTGGTCTATGGCTGGACGGTTGAGAAGGCTGTTGGTGGAATCCCAGTCCCCGTCCTTGCGATGTTCTTCCAGGGAGTAGCGCAGCTCTTCTGCTTCCCTAGTCTCAATACCTACAGTCTGGATGTCATGCAGTCGAGCGGGCGGAGTGCCGAAGTAGTTGCCGGTAGCTATCTGTTCCGGTACGTGTTCGGTGCTCTGGGGTCCGGACTTGTTCTTCCGGCGGTAGAGAGTATCGGAGTGGGGTGGTTCAGCACCATCAGCGCCCTATTTTTGGTTGCATCTGGGGTCGGTGTGTGGCTCACGACTGTTTTCGGCGATCAATGGCGGGACAAGGTCGAAAAGCAGAAGCAGCGTAAGGCTGAGGAGAGCACCGAAGAGCTACAACAGGACACGACAAAAGCTGAGACTTGAAGGTTCAATTTTGCAATATCTCACTCGGGATATCCATGTAAGACTTAATGATGGCATGTGTTACGATCAAAACAGAGACCAAAAGAGACGTGCATATGTAGAGAATAAAAGCTCAAGCGTTCCCAAAATACACACGCTTAATCCGTCACTAAAGTGCCTGCGTGTTCGTTTTGCACTTCCGGGACGTCTTCGTTATGAACAGGTTGCTTTCCCTTTGTGATATCATTGGGATCTAGACCACTCTCCGCCACAACACGGTCTATCTTGCGCTGCTCGATGAATTCTCGACAGTCCTCACGACCTTTTTTGATGTCTACAAAGCAGATAGTGACCATTGCCGCGGAGCAGATGGCGAATAAGAACGGGAAGCCCATCCAACTGTTGTGGGTATTGTTTATGATGGCTTGGATGACATTGGGGCCGATGATTGAAGACTAGAAGGTTAGTGAGTTGAAGGAAATACAGCACCAAGATATCTAAACTTACAGCCCGATTGGTTATTCCAAAAAGCGCGAAGAACATATTATCGTAGCCGCGTGGCATCAGCTCGCTGATCATCGTTTGAGCGTACTGGCATGATGTTAGAAACCATAGAGGCAGGGATTATTGGAGACTATTCAAAGTCCCACCTACCGCATAGTATGGAGCCTGGAAAAGTCCAAAGATGACATTGTAGAAGTAAAACTCCCACTCCATGGCTGTTAGCTGTAAACTCCCAGTTTGGGTCTGACACACACCCTATTGTGATACCCGATGCGATTGGTCCATAGTCCCAGCATGCCCCAAAAGGGGATTAAAACGCTGAAGAAATTTGTGAACAAGAACATGGTCTTCGTCTTAAATTTGAAGTACCGTTGTATATACCAAAAGCCGAATGTTGAGGTGATCGAGCAGGCAGCTTGGGTAATGCCGAGATATGTAATCTGCAAGAAAGAAAATGAAACAGAGTCGTTTTGGATGATGCTAACGAGAGTACCTATTGATCCGTCCATGTTAGTGGATTCTCTTGTCTTCATGGGTGTAACAAGTCTCATTTGCAGAAAGCAAGTAAGAAAGAACCCACCGGTAGTATTAAGGCCATCGGCAAGAAGGAAATAGGCAAAAAAGTACAGAAATGTCTGTGGTAGAGACCTAATTTCTCGAATGGCCAGCCAGATCTGCTTGAATCCAATGGTGGTATAGCTTGACCCTTTTGGTATCTTCGGACCTGGTCTTCTTTGCTGGAAAATAAACCACCAGATGCCAAGGACGACCCAATCTGTAGAAGGTCAGATAGTTCAACTCTTTATGGATTACGCAGAAAACTTACAGGAGTTGGTAAGACAGAGTGCCAAGTTATTCGAGAAACTGTTATTTTGGAGTGGAAGTAGAACGCTCAGATTAAGTACGAGCGTGAGTAGGTACCCAATGTTGCTGTGTGCAGTCGAAATATTGCTACTATTGTCAGCGATATCTTAAATAGCAGCTCAGAATGCCCCAACTCACCTGATATGATTCCTCTCCAGTGATTCAATAGTATCGTATTCCTCCTGGTCAATCTTACCCTCTCTGAGATCCCCTTCTCTCGCTTTGCGCACATGCCGTGTATACCGTGCCAGACGGGGGAATACGGCAGCGTAGAATACCAGCGTTGCGCCGTAGGCAACGTATGCCACCACGTACAATCCCATCGCCGCTGGCCACTGGCTCGGATGCCGGATGGACATCATACCATACTGCAGTGCCCAGCATACCACCGTCAATGCCAGAAGAAGCCATCGGCCGAATGTTCCATAATCTGCAGCACTCCCTAACCAGACGAATATCACCGTCATAAAAGTAAAGCAAAGGCCGTTGGCGATAAGAACCACTGAAGATACCGATCTTGTGCCTCCCGCCCACGGCACTACACAGGCCGATGAATCGGTGCAGGCTTTAGGTGGATTCGAGCCAGGTTGATGTCCGGCGCCATTCAAGGCCCACTGGAAGCTTCGCGGATTAGTCGGGGAATTCCAGTGTTTCCATTGTACATACAGAGCTTGACTGTACGATCCCGGGCCGACACCGTTATCGCCATTGTAATAGAGGTAATAGGACCAAAGTTCTTTCCTAGTGGTGGTTGGCTGCTCATACGCGTCCTCGTCGACGCCGAAGAGCCGTTCATACTCCTCTAAGGTGGGATGTGGTCGTGAGGTGGTCAGCTTAACCGTGTCGGTCTCATCACTTTCATGAATCTCAGCCATGTTGAAAGTGTAAGGGTTGGACAAGATATATATGTTCCGGTTTCTTTTGTCTCATATGAAGGTTTACCCCGCATCGCAGTTGCCTTATCTTTTATTTATTTCAAATATTGGCACCTTTTTCGCTAGATCCTAAGAGGTTAACTTGAAATATCCCCAAGACTGTTCGTATAAGCGCAATGTTGCACCTGAGCAAGTGGACCCGGGCAGATCAACTCCGATCCTTTGCAACGTCACCCCGAACCATTTGCAATCCATGAATGCGTCAAATAAGAACATTTGAATCAACAGGCATGGCTTCCTCAGATCTTCGAAAACAGGTTGGCCAGGTACATTAACTCTGAAACCCCTCTTTTGTGAATCTCACTGACGATCGCAGCTCTTCGCGGTGGGGTTTCATGGCTGCACTCCAAGTCCCGAAATCAAGACTTTGATCCATGACTACCACGTTGGAGGCATCGTCCTCTTCTCGCGCAATTTTGAGAATGCAGAACAGCTTCAGGTGCGATATCCGAGGCTGTATCGTCCTTAGCTGGCTTGACTGATCTTCTCTAGGCCTTGACACTAGCTTTACAGAATGAAGCCAAATTAGCTGGACATGAGCGACCACTCTTGATCGGAATTGACCAGGAGAATGGACTGGTCACTCGAATTTCTCCCCCGATCGCTGCTCAGGTACCAGGCCCTATGGCACTCGGCGCCACGCATGACCCGGAGTACGCCTACAGTGCGGGGAAAGCCACGGGGGAAACTCTCAGTTTCTTCGGGATTAACATGAACTATGCACCAGTGTGCGATATCAACTCGGAGCCTCTAAATCCTGTTATTGGTGTACGCAGCCCTGGCGATGACCCTGAATTCGTGGGCCGGTTTGCGAGTGCGGCTGCGCGGGGTCTGCGGGAACAAAACATCATCCCCAGTGTAAAGCATTTTCCAGGCCATGGTGACACAGCTGTTGACTCACATTATGGACTACCGGTCATTCCGAAGACAAGGGATCAGCTGGAGCGTTGTGAGTTGATTCCGTTTAGGCGGGCTGTCGCTGAAGGCATCGAGACCGTCATGACTGCTCATATCTCGCTGCCCTGCATCGATCTCACGCGGCCCGCTACACTTTCTCCTGATGTTATGGGAATTTTGCGCAAGGACATGGCCTATGATGGTATGGTAATCACAGACTGTCTGGAGATGGATGGAATCCGCTCCACATACGGCACAGAGGAAGGCTCGGTGCTAGCGTTGCGCGCTGGTAGCGATAGCATCATGATCTGTCATACCTTTGATGTGCAGGTGGCTTCGATCAAGAGAGTTTGTGAAGCAATAAAGTCCGGCACAATCGATCAAGTACGACTGGCGGACGCTTGTCGCCATGTTGCTACGGTGAAGGACAAGTTTTTGAACTGGGACGCCGCTCTTCGGCAATCCAGTCTCGCAGACTTGAGCTCGCTCAACAATAGAATTGCCGAGACGACTATGGATATATATTCTCGATCGACCACACTCGTTCGTGACAAAAATGGTGTTCTCCCCCTGTCAAGAACTTCAATCATTATCTTCCTCTTCCCCGGAGACAAGACCCCAGTCGGCGGTGCTGTTGACGGCGAAGGAACTGGGAGATCAGGATTATATCAGTCCAACAAATACCTTGATGTGCTGCGACAGCACAACAATTCCATTGCTGAGCTAAGATACGGAGCGACTGGTCTTACTTCGGAGCAATGGCGATCCCTCGAAGTTGCCGATGTGGTGATTTTCACTTCACTCAATGCAAAAGAGTCGCCATATCAGGAGTCGCTAGGCCTGAAACTTGCTGAACGTGTTCATTCATTGGTGCATATTGCTGCCTGCAACCCCTATGACTTTCTTGATGCTCCTAGTGTTAAGACTTATATTACCACATACGAGCCGACTATTGAGGCATTTTCTGTGGCTGCCGATATCATGTTCGGAGCACTAATCCCGACAGGCGCTCTTCCCGTGGGAACTAATGCTTTGACAAAGACATCCGCGGTAGTAATACCATTTGACGCACAAAGAGATCTGGATGAAGTGGTCGAAGTTTGGGCGGCTGCTCTCCCAACCTACCTCGTCCCTACCGAAAGTCTGCGGTATCTGATAGTACGCCCCCATGGCCACCATTTCATCGCGCGCATTGGTTCGCAGGTAGTAGGCTTCTGCCTTGCTTACACAGATGCCCACGATGCACCAAACACCGCGTACATCGCAGTCGTTGCCGTGTCACCAAGGTACCAACACCAAGGCATTGGAATTGCCTTGTTAGAAGAAACGAGAGCATACTTCCGGGCAAGCTTTGGCTTCAACAATGTGAAGCTGGGCAGCTCATTCCCCCGCTTTTGGCCCGGTGTACCCCAGGACCTTCCAGAAACAGTGCAACATTTCTTCACTCACCGTGGTTTCCGACTCAGTCCTCCGAGTGCCCGATCGGTTGATTTGTACCAAGATATTCGGAACTTCCAGTCTCCAGAGAAGTATATCACTCGTGCCCGGGAGCGGGGCTTCCGCTTCGCGCCACTAAAATCCGAAGATTACGAGGCCTGTCTAGTTGGTCAAAGAAGAAACTTCTCTAAAAATCGGGTAAGACTGACTCCTGTGCTGTCCTCACGCTTGTAATTTGTTAGAATCTATGCTAATGTGCTATAAAGAGCTGGGTGGAGGCATATGTCGCATTACATCCCGACAAGTATCCCGACAGTGTGATGACAGCATTCGACTCCCAAGGCCAGCAGGTTGGCTGGACATTAATGCTCGGTCCATCAGATGCTCTAAACAAGTCTTGGGCATTCCCTCAAACCTGTGGTCCGAACACAGGGCTGATCGGTGCCGTGGGAATTGACGAGTCCCACCGCAAGTCCGGTATTGGGTTGGCATTGATCTGTCATGCTATTGAAGACATGAAGCAACGAGGCATTGAAGGCGTCTTTGTAGACTGGGTTGCACTCGATGGGTGGTATGAGCAGGTTGGTTTCAAGACCTGGCGAAGCTACAGACCTGGAGAGCTTTGAGTATTCAATCGCCATTGCCTCTTTGTTTATTGTGAGGAGCTTAGCTCTGGTCCCTACAGGTATCGATGCAGATAATTCAGACATTTGACATAGGATCACTCCCGGATGCAAGCCTGAACCTTATGATATTGTTGCAAGGACCTTGAGTTGTTCTTCTGTACTATTTATTTCCGGCACTGTCACCAGAGACGGAAGATACTACCATGAATCAATGCTGATCGGAAGTAGTCATGGCATCAATCTTGGCCCGGCAATTCCGGAAAAATTCAGCCTTCTGCTCAGGAGTCCAAGTCGAATGAGGAACATCCAACCCCCTTTGAACAGCAGGACGCTTATCAATATCCTCGACCCACTTTTTCAGAACGGGGAACTCAGACAGATCAATCTCCAAGGAAATAGGAGAACCGCGAACCCAAGAGAAACTCGCAATGTCGGCAATAGTATACTTCTCACCCGCGAGGTAAGGGGTTTCCTTCAACCGCGACTCGAGGACTGAGTAGAGACGCCTTGTCTCGTTGATAAACCGTTTAATAGCGTAATCGGAGCGCGTGTCGGCGAAGAGACGGAAATGGTTCGCTTGTCCTGTTGGGGTATTAGAGGTGTTTGAAGCACACGTGCGAGGTAGATTATCTGCGTGTACCTTGAATGGGCCCGAGTCCAGCCATCTGGAACATTAACCAGGAGGTTTGCTCGGCATGCTCAGGGGTGCCAGGGGCGTAACTGATCTTGCGGTCGGTGTCGTACTTGTCGACTAGATACGTCATGATTGCTCCGCTCTCGAAAACGCGTTGCGAGCCATCAAGTAACGCGGGGATGCGGCCATTGGGATTGATCTTCAGGAACCATCTGTTCAATGCTTTCCATCAGTATGTTGTCACATGCCGTGCTGTGTGGTGGGAAGGATTGTACTCTTCCTTTTGGGGATTCGAGCTGGAGGAGATGTCAAGGCCTTCAGCTTTATAAGGCAGACCAAGCTCCTCGAGGGTGATGGAGGCTTTGATACCATTCGGCGTGGGCCAGCTGTACAGGGTAATGTTTGAAGACATGGTGGAATATGGGTGAAATTTTGATGAGAGTTGAGATAGTCTTGATACAGTCAGTGAGCGAGAGAACATCAGGAATAATGGCAGGATGCAAGTAAGTATAAGAAGCTTCAGTATGCCCAGATGTGCTTATTTGTCAGCTCCCAGCACCTGCCCAGGTGGGCAATCCCTCAAGGTAAGATGCCGTCATCTCACATCAGCTTGACTGAATACCAGCCGAAGTACTCTATTGTATCAAATATTCATTTGGCTTCGATCGTACTTTGGAACTACCTACGTATAGGTAGAGCAGCATACGCCATACCAAGGTAGATAGAACATTTCACGGCCAAAATGGAAGTCAAATCTGCTGTGTTACCAAAGTAGGATGGCAGCCTCAAGGCCTGAAAATATATGCTTGGAGGACCCAGTTACCACAGCCAACTGATGACCAAATTCTTAGTTTGCGACTTATCCTAAAAAGGCATCTTAAAACATCCATGGACCATGGTGGAATCGTAATTTGAGTGGATGGACGGGTACCTGGGTCCCTTTGCCACATCATAATCCACTCCAATTCCCACATACTCCGCGTTCCACATCCAGTTGACTCCAGATCCAAAGCTGCACCTTATATCCTCAAATTATTCGGGAACAAAGACGAGTTGCCATGACAAGTGAAAATACTGTAAGCCTAAGATCTGAAACAGGTACATGATTACCTCGTGTGTATGCAACACAATGCTAATAAAAACTCTTAGGTGGCCCCTCCACCAGGATGGACAACGGACCCAGAAGAGCTTGACTACGAGGGCGAATGGGCGACACCAGATACCTGGGGGTATCAACTCGCTGCTGATCATGGGCTTGGGAAATGCACCCCGATTATGTGCGACCCCCAGGTGGGAGAACTAATCTTTGAGGCAGATGGAAAATTCTATGAAATCTCCCAGATAGGTGCAGGGCTGTTCCTGATCACTTCCCGGATACGCTAGGCGAAATCGTCGCTATAATGAAGGGAGGAAGGCGCCGGTAAAAAACTACAAATAAAGATGATTGGCTGAAGTGGATTGTTCCTACCTGGAAAATGATGGCCCTTGCTTCAATTGCCAAGAGCTTATACACATGCACGGGCACGATTGCCAACTTTGCTATAGCGGATCAGCTGGAGGTCATTCTTGAGACATTTCGGTTGCTGCGGGTTCTGGCCGGTCCATCGAAGAGGACACTCCAAAAGCAACGATAATGAGATCCATCTTTAGCCCTCATTGAATACGCTTTTATCCCCTACAGCATATACACAGGGGGAAAATGTCATTGTCGTTCTCTTTGTTTTGCCCAAGGCAACACTACCATCAAGAAAAAGCAATTTCCGCCTGGGGCTTTGATTAAAGGAGTGTGCCGGCTCTGTCACTTATGAAATTCTTAACTTACACGTCCTTCCACATTCGAAGCCATTTCCCTGTCTGAAGCGAAATCGGTACAACATCTCATAATTCATAAGCGTGCGAGCACTGTAGATGAGAAAGAATGGAATACAATGGTAAACTTATTTATATATATGCTTTGCCCCTTGCAGCAGGACACAAAGACGGTACTCTCCCAAGGATGCATTGACCATGTGGTTTGTTAGGCAGTTTAAGAGTCACCGCATGGTAAGGTGTGCAGGCACCCGGATGGGAGATCCTTTCTGGAAGAGCAGATGCTCTTCGATATGGAGTAGCATTGGCCGGGTTCTGGCATGGCATATGGTACATACATACCAGGATTAGACGGTTAGACGCTTGATCGGCAATGCTACCATGCTATTCTTCTCACTAAGAGCCAGTTTATTAGGGATTGGCTCATAGAGTAACCTAATATACAAGGGGCACTCTACATCTGACACGTCAAATACATACTACTTTAAAAAGCGCAGGGCCAGCCGAAAATACCGCAAAAGGAACCAACTCGAAGGATGTGATCTCAGTATTTGCCGCAAGTTGTTGTCATGACTCGCATGGGGCATTGAGAGGCTACAGAAACATTTCCAAAATCTCTATCTTTCCGAAGGGATGGACAGATTGGGGTAGAACGTTGTCGATCCCCACATGGCCAGCCACGAGCACCCTCGGGTTGCAACCTCCAGACACGGCCCGCTCAAGCGACCATATGTCGCCGGAGACGGCCACCGCTTTCTGAGATTGAGTGATGCGATCATCTTTCAATGTGCCGGTTTAGTCGGATCAGCACTTGGCCCACGCCACGTTCCGAGAAACAAGGTTGGTTTTCTGGAGGTTTGACTCAAGATAATGGAATAGTTGCTGGGTCTGGGGTTTACTTGGTCTAACGTATCGCCTATTCTGCCAAGAGAAAAGCGCACGGTAAATCACGCTTACGGGGCACACAGCTTGGGACCGGCTTAATTCAACCCGCAAAGATCGGGATTGAGTATCCTTGTAATGGAAACCCTTTTTATTTGGACTCCGAGGGTAATTCAACCCCGAGTCGACTTTGTCCTATTCCGGAGTACGGCTGGACTAGCATGAGACCTAAAACAAATAGATGTCATCTCTCCGCAGTTTGCCCCGGATTTCCACTTTTTTCCCCTTTGACTGAATTCGGAAAAGCGTCCAATTTCAGATGTTCCTCTTTCCTATATATCCTAGAATCAAAAGGATTTAGGTCTCGCTCAATGTGGTTCTAAGAGGCAAATATCTTGGCCTAAGCCTCTGAGCCTTGTGAAATCGCCGGAAACAAGCCTGGTGGGCAGGGATCACCATGAGTTAAGCCTAATTTAGCGCGAGTGAATTGACTGGCCTTTACCATCAGCCTAACTTCCCTTCACCAATCAAAATTATGGTCCCTGCCAAGGGGCGACGACCACAATCCTGGTGGCTTTGGTCGACAAATGTGGCGCCCGCCCAGAGATGCTAATGCCAAGAGCGGCGGTCCTAAGCCTTCGAGAACTACTTTCCATATCTGAATCTGAGGGGTCTTTAGATTTGATTGCATAACATGGAGACAAGGACCGCATAATTAGAAAGGATAAATCTGAGGCTTAACAGGAGAAGACGTACTTCCACATCGGATTTGAATCTGGGCAGGGTTCCCGGTCGAGATCGGAAGTCCTGGAGGTTGCCCAGACGCATGTAGGTGTGCTTGGGCCAAGAGTCTTCATACTTCTAGTACTTGGCATTAGGCAAGGTAGCAAACACTGTTAATGTAGTATTTTGCCGGGGCCACTTTCCACTAAACGAAGGTTTAGCGGAGTGGGGAAAAAGTATCTCCTGGTGGGTTTCCCCATGATTCGCGGGCCCCAGATTCCTTCCGTTTCGGGAAGTAGATCAGTCTTGGAAGTCATGACCTTGGAAAAGGCAGGCTCTTTGGCTTGGAGGCCTTGACATCTTTTATTCTAAGCCAATGGGATTGTCCTTGTCAACCAGACTGGCCTGGGGAAAGATTAGAACATAAAAAGGTGCCCCTCCCCCCAAGGTCAATCTGTACATATGGACCTACCATTCAATTGTTTGTCTCTGAATTCTCACTATCAAACGAGGTACCCGTGGACTGCGGCAACTGAGGCTGTTGATTGGTCTTCCAACTCTTCTTCCCCATCAACCTTTGTCTTCTTCTTTCCCTCGCACCATCAGACATCACCTCAGCCTGGTTTCTTTATTGGCCGCTATCAACAGCTTGACCAGAAATGGCTCAGGAGGCCATCACACAGGCCGGCTCTGACCAGCGGTAAGATTTGCATCTTCCTTGCGCAGTTTCCAATGCTCATCTCAATTCCATATAGTTCCAGCAATGATCAAAACAGCGCCGAGAAGGGATACGTTGAGCAAGTTGACCTTCACAATAATGTGTCTGGCAGGTAAACTTCACTCATTCAACTCTCCGGTCATATATTTCCCTTTCCTCTCAGTGCACTAACACCAACCAGGATCAAGAACCCTCTAGCCGACTTGACCAAGAACCAGGTGCTCCGCGACGTGGAGGAGTTTGCTGAGAAGTACAACGTCACAGATATCCTACCCGAGTTGAAGAAAGGAGCGCTAGTTGCGCGTGACCCTACCGAGTTCGAGACAGTGCCAGACTTGACCGAGCCGGAGCTCACTGCCCTACATGACGAAGTACTTCACAAATGGCGGCAGCCTAAAGCACTCTACTTCACTATTATGCTGTGCTCTATTGGTGCGGCCGTGCAGTATGTGATTCCCCCAGCATGTCTTCAGTACATACCTAACATCAATACAGAGGATGGGATCAGACTGGCTCGAATGGTGCTAACCTGTCATTCCCCGATGCTTTTGGTATTTCCGAAGATCCCACAAAGAGCCCTCACGCCGATCGGAACCTGTGGATCGTAGGCATCGTCAATGCTGCTCCCTACATCGCTAGTGCTTGTCTTGGATGCTGGCTCTCGGACCCAATTAATCGGATTCTGGGCCGTCGTGGTACGATCTTCATCTCGGCTATCTTTTGCGTCCTTACTCCCATTGGCTCCGCAGTGAGCCAGAACTGGGAACAGTTGTTTGTGGCCCGCCTCCTCATGGGTATTGGAATGGGTCTGAAGGCTTCGACAATTCCGATCTTTTGCGCTGAGAATACTCCTGCTGTTATCCGCGGTGGTCTGGTCATGTCCTGGCAGCTCTGGACCGCTTTTGGCATTTTCCTCGGATTTAGTGCCAACCTTGCTGTCAAGGATACAGGTAAAATATCTTGGCGTCTACAGCTGGGATCGGCCTTTATTCCGGCTGTCCCTCTCCTATTCGGTGTTTACTTCTGCCCAGAGTCACCTCGCTGGTACATTCGACGGGGCGAGATGAACAAGGCATACAAGGCTCTGTGCCGTCTCCGTAACACGCCTTTGCAGGCTGCTCGCGACCTTTACTACATCCATGCCCAGCTCAAGATTGAGATGGAGCTAGTCGGCAAGAGTAACTACGTCACTCGCTTCGTTGAGCTCTTCACTATTCCTCGCGTCCGCCGTGCCACTCTTGCTTCGTTCGTTGTCATGATCGGCCAGCAGATGTGCGGTATTAACATCGTAGCATTTTACTCGTCAACTGTCTTCAAGGACGCCGGCGCAAGTGACACACAAGCTTTGTTTGCTTCCTGGGGATTCGGCTTGGTCAACTTCGTGTTTGCCTTCCCTGCTATCTGGACCATCGATACATATGGCCGTCGGACTCTATTGTTGTTCACTTTCCCGCAGATGGCATGGACTCTGCTTGGCGCTGCTTTCTGCTTCTGGTCTCCCGCGGGTACCGCTCACCTGGCTTCGATCGCGTTCTTTGTCTTCCTATTCGCCGCATTCTACTCGCCTGGTGAAGGACCCGTGCCGTTCACTTATTCGGCGGAGGTATTCCCTCTTTCCCATCGTGGTATGTTTTTCATTTGCAGTCTCCTCTTTTCCCTTGTATAGTTTCTAGAACTAACATTGAGATTAGAGGTTGGAATGTCCTGGGCCGTGGCCACCTGCCTAGGTTGGGCTGCCGTGCTTTCAATCACGTTCCCCAAAATGTTGAGTGTAATGACTGCCACTGGGGCATTCGGCTTTTATGCGTGAGTATTTCTACCGATATTACGAGTTTCTTATGAAAATCCCTGACAATTGGATGCAGTGGCCTGAACGTGACTGCACTGGTCATGATTTTCCTCTGGGTGCCCGAAACCAAGCAGCGCACCCTTGAAGAGCTGGATTATATCTTCGCAGTCCCTACTCGGGTCCACATGAAGTATCAAGTCACGAAGGCGTTGCCATACTGGTTCAAGCGCTACATTTTCCGCCAGAATGTTGAGCTCGAGCCTCTTTACCACTTTGACCATCTTGCGAGTGGTAACGATGATGTTGCTGTCTCGCAGAAAGAGACTGTTCTCTCTGACCATGTGAAGTCGTAGATCAGTCTGGTCAACATGGCTCTGATATTTAGGTCCCGATTGCGGCTTTGTTTCCCGTGTTGGAACGGCTCACTGGAATTTGGCTCTGGTTTTTATTTTTGAGATTTAAATGGCGAATGATGGACTATGAATTTTGCAAATAATGAAATTTATCACGAAATTGCACTTTTCTTTAGATATCAGAAGAGATAAATCGATTTCTCGGGGTACCTCACTATAATAGCGGGATGGATCTATAGAGACGAACATCCAAAGTAAGGGAAGTGTACTCCACAAGGTTTCGCGAATCCATGGTTGCTGAGGGGTCACCTGATGTGGAGATATGATCAGGACAAGTTCAACGTTGATATGATTGGTATGATTGGGATTTTTTGGGGGGATAAAGAGCTCCAAATGATGAATATCTCACCAGGTAAAGTCATGGGATAAAGCACAAATGACTATAAATGTAGAAATGCTGGAGGCTACTATAGGCTTGATAGGGTGTATCACGTGGGAGTTCGGGGGGGATGGCGGCGGTGATGTTTTGGTCCACTTCCGCCCCTCACCTTTTCCTTGAGAGAGCTCGGGTCTACTTTTCTCACTTTCATTCCTTCTGTTAGCATTTCGAGGTTGTGTGTGCCTACTTGAGCCCAAGAACCTCAGTGTGGTGTGTTTAGGCCCAATCCTAAGGAAATCTAGGAGCCCCCCGTCATCGTGACCCTCCTTTTTGAAAACCAGAAACAAACACACCAGCAGCTGCAGCGGAGCTCAAGGAACTGCTGCGGGCTGCTGGTTGAGTCGAAACCCACTACGTTGACCGCCTCCCCACCTATAGCTTATTCTTTCAACACCCACAGGGGGAAAACCTAAGAAAGAAGTTCGCCTATCCTGAATTTGGCGTCACTTTCCCTGTGTTTTTGCCCGAAGTATTTCTCTTAGTTGCGGGGCAGATCTGCCCTGCGTCTTCGTTGGACTCTTCTCCCCACAGTGCAACATCCATATCCCACTTACCCTTTCCCACCATGCCCTGCTTCAAAGGGCTTGCCGTGAGCATCCACACGCCGGATGGCCCGATCTCCGAATATTCCATTCAACGACATTCTCGAGCTTCGCGCATAGGTTGCTTCATTCCGGTTCCTCCGCCCAAAATTCCCGAATCTGGGACCGGCAAAGCGGAACAATCAACCTTCGCCATTTCCGTCACCCTCCTAAACCCTGAGCAAGATGTTCCGTACTCGACCCCAAAGCCGACGGCAGATTGCCCCTCGCCGAAACCAAAAGTGGTCGGCAAATTGCCCGGTGAGCCAGGTCAAACCGCCGGGACGGTCGCACCATACCAGGGCTTGACGAACTCGCCGAACGAGACAGTGGCAGCATACATCTACTTTGACGGAAGACAGAAGGAGGAAGTGGCTACACTATTGCGACGAGGAGAAGAGACATGGGTGAATTCACGCTGGGTCAGCATTCCGGAAAGCGAAGGCGGGGGAATTGCCGAACGGGAATTCTTGTTCCGCGAGGTCGGTCTGGAGCGCTGGCTCAACGGATTGGACCTGGAAGGCAAGGATGCCGCAGCCAAGATTGAACGCAGGCGACAGAAGATGGAGAAACGACGTGCAAAGCGCGCCGCTGAGGAGGATCCGACTGCTATGGAAATGGAGGACAACCATCCTGCCAAGTCCAAGACCATTATGCGATACGGAAATGACGAGAAGTCGCCCCTCGAGGATGTTTCAGACGACGACCTGTCCTCCGACTCTGATGACGACGATCCAATCCCCGAAACAGCGGGCCAGATTAAGGTTGCTTTGTTCCGAGTTTTGGCATCTGGAGAAATCAAGCGGGGCGAGTACTCCCCGCAGTTTGATGCGCACGACGATGAGGAGGGTGGCCAGGATAATAGTGGCGGAGACGCCGATGTTGATCATACCACAAGCTTCGCCAAGCCTAAGTCCCTCGACCCGAAGACCATTAGTACGCAGACTGTTACTGGTATTGACCCAAGTGATAAACCATACGCTGTCTTCACTTTCATGTACCGTGGTGAACGTGAGTATTCTCCGGATCATTGCTGATGGGAGTCATTTCTAATTAAATGAACATAGGTCAATTGCAGAAGATGGGTATCTTGAAAGATCCCAAGGTGCAAGAGACTCCTGCTGCCACCAAGCGCAAGTCTATACAAGCTGATTTTGCAAACCTCGGCCCTATCAAGCCTGGGGGCTCTGTTGGATTCCTTAATTTCCGGGAGAACGAAGCCAAGCCGCGGAAGGGCAAGAAGAGCGTCGATGACATGGATAGCGATGACGACGACACCGACAACCCCATACTTGGCAAGGCAGACGACGACGAAGCCAAGGATGACGATCGGTTCTTGTCTCCCGATGACATTCAACGCCAAGGAGAGCTGGCGGAGAGCCTGCGGAAGATTCGAGTAGGTACAATTCTGACATTCTATGAGTTCATTGTTAACAATTCCACAGCTCAAGCGTCAGCACTCCGCTGAACCACCTGGGGGCAGTGTCGGTGACTCGATTGATACCCCGGCTTCTGGATCTGGATCCACACCTCCTGCAAATGAGCGCTCGACAACACCGCCGAAGGCTGCCGCAACTGGATCTGCAGGTGGGCTCTCCGAGCCGTCTCAGCCAGCTGCCGAACCAGAAGATGGCCTTTTTGGTAGTCCACTGAAGAAACAGCGGGCGAGTGTCTCGACTGCAGATGAGAATGCCCTTAGACGCCGGATCGCAGAATCGTCTGGTAGAATCAATGAAGTTCTGGGCTCTTCTGCTCCAACGGAATCAACTTTGACCAGTCCGAAGATCTTCGCAGACGGCTTCAGTCTTGCACCCGATCTTTCTGCCGGACCTCCAGAAAATGACGAGGAGCTGTAAGCCTGCGATCGTCGAAAATATTCTGGTTGGTCTGATCTCGAGATCTCGTTTGGGCCTGACAGGCTACTACTCTTCGCTTCGGAAAGCACTGGTCATTTTTGCTGTGATCCCGGGGATAAATTAGGATTTTGCGAGCTGGTGGGATCTCATCGCCATTTACCGGGTCATCTGCATGGTCATATTGCTTTTCTACCATTACGCCGTTATGTCCACTACCTACAATAAAGGGAACATGTTGCAGGAGAAATACATTTGCTGCACCGATCAGGGCAGCTTTATCACGATTTTAAGTCCCCAAATACGCGTTATAGGTGGAGAGAAGTAATTGAATACATCGTAGACTACATTCCAAAGATTCGCGTTGTCCGCGTTTGCGAAGCATCGGCTGAAACAGCTTAAAACCCGATAAGCTTCTAGACCCTGAAGGCTACCTAGGCATAGCTGAAACAAATATACATATTTTAAACTCCTCAAGTATTCATCCATGCTCAGAAGTATCTTTCTACCTGCATCTGCATTACGCAGTGTTCTGGCCCAGCCCGGCTTTCTCCACCAAGTGAGAGATCCTGCCAAGCTCCAATTCAACCTCAGATCATTAACAGCTTCGATAGCCCAGAATAGCCCCCATCCACAAATCCACGATGCCACTCGAACGCTCAACAGACCCTTTGGTCTGGATTGACTGCGAGGTACGTCTAAATACTCCATCTCCGATCCAAAACCTCCCACAAATTCCGCAATTCCGCACCACTAACCGCTCCCATCCACAAGATGACGGGCCTGAACCCGGAAACCGACAAGATCCTCCAGATCTGCTGTTTCATCACGGATGCCCAGCTAAACCTCCTCGAACCGACCGGCTTCGAAACAGTCATCCATGTCCCAGACTCTACCCTCGACGCGATGTCGCAGTGGTGCATCGACACACACGGCCGCACGGGCCTCACCGCCGCTGTGCGCGCCTCGACCACCTCCCCCTCCACCGCCGCAGACTCTCTCCTCGCCTACATCCGCCAGCATGTCCCAGTCCCGCGTACTGCCCTGCTCGCAGGAAATAGTGTTCACGCCGATAAGGCTTTCCTTGCTTGTGCGCCGTACGCGCAGGTGCTGGATCATCTGCATTATCGCATTCTGGATGTTAGTTCGTTGAAGGAGGCAGCGCGGAGGTGGGGGAGTGATCGACTGCTTGAGCAGGTCCCGCCTAAGCGGGAGGTTCATCTTGCTAGGGATGATATTCTTGAAAGTATCGAGGAAATCCGGTTTTACAAGGAGAAGCTGTTTGGGTGATGTGGCTGATTTGGTGGCTTGCTTGTCTCTGTTACTCTGAGACATGGGTCTGGGAGCTATTTTAAAACTCTGCACGTCGAAATTGTTTTCAACTGTCTCTCCCTAAGGTGAGAATATACCATACAATGTACACTCCGCGCATGCACAATGTACTTCGGAAGAATGTTGTTGTACAAGACGAAGTATTCTGATTCCCCCCACGGGAATGATCTGCGGAGGGGCAATTTGGAAGGGTACCTTGACAGATGACTTGTGGATTGGACTGAGTAGAACGAATCAGAGAGCCATTGAGCTGTACGGGAGCACAGACTTATTTAAATTTTTATTAAAACGTTGTGGCAAAGTACTATAAGAGTACTAGCTAGTGGGATGATAAACACATGACGCCAAACGTTGCCCCCCCCCCCGTGGAGCTCAACAAGTCGGTGAGCTTCTCGAACTTCTCCCCCCCTCTTCTTCTCTTCTCCTTACTACATCTTTGCCTCCAATCTTATTCCATCATGTCTGTCCAGACAGTCTCCATCCAACCCTTCACTGACCAGAAGCCTGGAACGTACGCTTACGCTTCTCATTGCCCCGCAATTGAACTACTAGCTAACTTGCTCCCAGTTCCGGCCTTCGCAAGAAGGTCAAGGTCTTCCAGCAGGAAAACTACTCTGAATCCTTCATTACTAGTATTCTTCTGTCGATCCCTGAGGGTGTTGAGGGTTCTTTCCTTGTCATTGGTGGCGATGGCCGTTACTACAACCCCGAGGTCATCTCCAAGATCGCAAAGATCAGTGCCGCCTATGGCGTGAAGAAGCTCTTGGTTGGACAGCATGGCATTATGAGCACCCCGGCTGCTAGCAACCTCATTCGCGTGAGGAAGGCAACTGGTGGTATCCTCTTGACTGCCAGCCACAACCCCGGTGGTAAGTGATGATTTGGGGTCCAACAACATCTATCTATTGGAGACTGATCAAATACCCTCAGGCCCCGAAAACGACTTTGGTATCAAGTACAACTTGGGCAACGGTGCGCCCGCCCCCGAGGGCATTACCAACAAGATCTTCGAGACCTCGAAGACCCTCACCTCCTACAAATACCTCGATGTTCCCGAAGTCGATACCTCCACCATCGGCATCAAGAACTACGGCCCCCTTGAGGTTGAGATCGTTCACTCTACTGCCGACTACGTGACTATGATGAAGGAGATCTTCGATTTCAATCTGATCAAGGAGTTCCTTAGCTCCCACAAGGACTTCAAGGTCCTGTTCGACGGCATGCACGGTGTGACCGGGCCCTACGGCGTGGATATCTTCGTCAAGGAGCTTGGTCTGCCCGTCAGCAGCACAATGAACTGCCAGCCCAAGCCGGACTTTGGCGGCGGTCACCCTGACCCCAATCTCGTGTACGCCCATGAGCTCGTCGAGGCTGTCAACGCCAACGGCGTTCACTTCGGTGCCGCCAGTGATGGTGACGGTGACCGTAACATGATCTACGGTGCCAACAGTTTTGTCTCCCCCGGTGACAGCTTGGCCATCATCGCCCACCACGCCAAACTCATCCCCTACTTCCAGAAGCAGGGTGTATACGGTCTGGCCCGCTCAATGCCCACTTCCGGAGCCGTAGACCGCGTAGCTACAGCCCAAGGCCTGCAGAGCTACGAAGTGCCCACCGGCTGGAAGTTCTTCTGCAACCTGTTCGACGAGAAGAAGATGTCGATTTGTGGTGAGGAGAGCTTCGGCACGGGCAGCAACCACATCCGCGAGAAAGACGGCGTGTGGGCTATCGTAGCGTGGTTGAACATCATTGCCGGTGTCGCCAAGCAAAAGCCCAGCGAGACCCCCAGCATTGGCTCCATCCAGAACGAGTTCTGGCAGACCTACGGCCGCACCTTCTTCACCCGCTATGACTTCGAGAACGTCGACAGCGAGGGCGCCAACAAGGTCGTCGGTACTCTGTCCGACCTGGTCGCTAACCGCGACACATTCGTTGGCTCTGAAATCGCCGGCCGCAAGGTCACCGACGCTGGCAACTTCTCCTACACTGACCTCGATGGCAGCGTCGCCAAGAACCAGGGCCTGTACGCCAAGTTCGATGACGGCAGCCGCATCGTCGTTCGTCTGTCTGGCACCGGCAGCAGTGGTGCTACTATCCGTCTGTATGTTGAGCGCTACGAGGCTGACAAGTCCAAGTTCGGTCTAAGTGCTCAGGAGTACCTGGCTGATAACATTTCGCTGGCCCTCTCTCTGCTTAAGTTCAAGGAGTATATTGGCCGCGAGGAGCCTGACGTTAAGACCTAAGTCTGGCTAGGTTGTTAGGGTTAATGTGGAACCTGCTGGATGGGGATCACCTTTTAATTGTTTGCAGTTCTATCTGAACGCGAGAAGAATGATCGAAAAGCAGGATCAAGATTAAGAGATTATACGTTGGCATGAGGTAGAAACTGCATCTTTATCATAATCCGAGCCTGTCTTGCCTTAAATTCAAACTCTCCAGATCTGTGAAGCTAATGGAATATATGCATTATTGCCTCCTATGCTGCCAGATCTCGACCGGGGACGTAAACATGAGATATCATATAATCGTAGCATCATAGAATCGTAAATCGTCAAACCCTTCATATAATTATGCCTTCCACGCAGCAGCCGAAACCCTCAACTTCTCCCCCCACCAGCTCTCCCACTTAACAACCTTCTCTTCCCTCCTCGCCTCTTCAGCCGCAAAAACAACAGCATGACTTCGCACCGCCTCCTCAAGTGAACACCCAACAAACCTCGCTTGCGCCGTCTCAACATCCAATCCCCCTTCAACTGCCTCAACAGCACTAACAAACTGCCTCGCAAGTCCAAAGTCCCCACCACCATGCGACTCACTCTGCCCTGGGGGTGGCTTCGGCACATCAAAGACAGAAGTCTTCGCGGTAGCAAAATCATAAACAGAAATCGTTGTACTATCATACGAGACCTCACCAGTAGTACCATAGACGCGGCCCCGACGCTCACACTGTTTCTCCGTGGGCGCAATCATATGGAAACTCGCCGTTTTAGCGAGGCGATGCGGCGCCGTCTCCTCATCATCCCAAGCCAACGTCACAATCTGATCATCGCAGACATCATTATCAGCTTCGTAGACGCACCGCCCGTACCAAGGTCGCGCAGCGATATCCGAGTCCGGCACTGTACCCCGGTCATAGTCCTCGGCAAGACGGGAGAGGAGCAACGACTCGGCAGCTTTCCCGCCTTGGGCACGGAACTCATCTTCGATATCCGGGCAGACGATGTCAACCGGCCAAGCGGTGTGACCCGTCGCGAGGTGGCGGTCATTATAGATTCTAACCGCGCTGTAGTTACAGTCACGCTCAACGGGGCAGGAGAGACAGTTTGTAGCGTTGCCTGCGGAGATAGGTTTGCGCTTTCGGCGGAACTGAGTCGTGCTGCCAGCGGAGGAGATGGAGCGTGGGAAGTGCGGCTTGTGGGCTTGTTTGGATGCTGTTTCGGGTGAGGGCGGGGAGCAGAGGAGCCATAGGATGAAGTCGATGTCGTGGCAGGATTTGGTGAGGAGAGAGCCGTCGCCTGCTGCTGTTGCGCGTCGCCAGTTCCCCCGGACATAACTGTGCGAGAAGTGCCACCAACCTACTGGCTCGCAGTGTTCTAGCGAGACTATTTCGCCGATTACGCGGTTCGTCAGGAGGAGCTTGCGGAGGAGGATGTTATGTGGGCTATAACGGAGGACGTGTCCAATTGAGAAGATGTTCTTTGGGGCTTGGGGTGTGTTATTTGGGCCTTCCGGTGGTTGGAGGGCTCGGTATACTGTTAGACAGTCGTTTAGCGAGAGGGCTAGTGGCTTCTCGCAGAGGATGTGTAGCTGGAGTGGGGCGAGAGCTTGTAGGATCTCGACGTGTGTTTCGTCCAGTGTGCAGATGAAGACGCCATCTACGCCCACCGCAATTGGGGTTGTGTCTGCTGCGTTATCGCCATTGTTTTGAGTCGCCCGCTTCCGTCGCTCGGATTCCCACTGCAGCCATTTGCGCCAATCTGTGAATTCTTGTCCCTCGTGGGAAGATTCCGATACGCCCCATATATATTTTCGTCCGAACTCGCGCCGTTTGAATGCGTGGGGCTCGGCAATCGCATGGATTACACCCGGTGTTGCGGTTGTAACGGCGCGAGCATAGGCGTTTCCGCGAGAGCCGGCTCCGATGACGAGGAAGCGTAGTTGCTTTGGTGATGAAAAGGAGGAGCTGGGAATAGTATCCGTGGGAGGTGGGGCTGGTTCTTTCATGTTGGTTTGGGTTTGGTTGAAATATCGGGGATGCGGGGATAGGTTGGAGCTTTGGAGCTTTGGATCTAGGACGTGATACGACGAATAGTTGATGGGTTTAGGTCACTCCGACAATGCCTATTATCCTGTTAGAACCAAGCGAAGAGTAGAGAAATATATATTCAAGAAAATCTTCGAGGCACGAAAGGCTGAAGTTGTAATTGCGGGGGAACGTAGTATCAGCAATATCAGCCAGGCTCTGATTGGCCACTACAGCCACTATATTATGTGTCTGTCAATTTTGTTCCATCTCGTCTATCTTGTCCCTGTCTTATTTTTACTGTCCCTCTCCGATTCGTTTTCCTTGTCGAAAATCATCGCCACCTCTTCCAAAGACCGCCCTTTTGTCTCTGGGAAGAGGAGGTATATAAGGCCCAAGAACAGTACCAGGCAACCAAGGAAGACACAGTAATACTTCCATGCGATCGCCGTAAAGGCCACTGGGTTGACATATTGGTTGAAGAAACATGCTACGGCATCGACCGAAAGAGTGACAGCAATGCCCTTGGCACGCAGTTGGAAGGGTAGGATCTCAGCTGGGTACGAGATGAACAAAGGCGCATAAGCCATGTCGTATGCGCCAAAAAAGAGAAATAGGAGTGGAACCACCGCTATTCCAGCAGCAGGAAGTTGTCTTTCGGCAAACAGACCAGCGGCCAGTGTGGACATGGACAGGAAAACGATCATGCCTACCGTGGAAAGAAGCCATAGAATGCGGCGGCCGTATCGCTCCGATGCAAGTGCACCGGCTGCCGCAAGGAGTAAGTTCCAGACATTGAGGCTGACATTAACAGCTGCTTGGTCGCCTGCCTTGGTGATTCCTACTGAGCCGAGAATCGGCGCGAGGTAATAGGACAGGAGCCCTGCGATACTGTTAGTGACAGGGTTTTCTTCGGGGCGTTGTGAAAGAACATACCGTTTCCAGCCCATTCTTGCATCAGTCCAACCAATACACAGATGGTCAATCGGTGCATATCGCCTCTTGACGAGAAGAAGGAGCTCCAATTCCTGGTATTGGTGATCTCGGCTGTGATCGTACTGCATATCCAACGATATTCATACTGGACTAGCTCGTCGTCCGTGTCACCATTCGCGTGGTACTTCGCGAGAATAGCCAGGGCTTCGTCTTTCCTGCCTTTTGATACAAGCCATCTCGGGCTTTCGGGCACAAACATGATCAACCCTAGAATCTGGAACAACGGATACGATATCTGCAGCAGACAAGGAACCCTCCACGACCAACTGTTTGATATGCCTATTGTTGCATACGTAACCGCTGCCGAGCTAATGGCGCCCAAACTCCAGCATGCATTGTACAGGGCCGTGGCCGTCTGTCGCTGCCGTGGGTGTGCGTTTTCAGTCGCCAGCAGAGGAGCTGCAGTCTGGGCGATGCCCATCCCTATACCCGACAAGACTCTGGTGCCAAAAAAGGCCCAGTGGTTTTTGACCGCGGCTTGGATGATGGCTCCCACGATCGCAATGCTGGATCCAATGCCAACACACGTCTTGCGTCCGAACTTATCCGCAATATAAGAGGCCGGTGCAAAGGAGACTAACGCCCCCAAAGAAGTGGCGGCAATGATCAAACCAACGATATTGGGATCTAGTCCGCCAATGATGGCGCCAACTATGTCATGATCAGCGCGGATATCACAGTATCAGAATGGTGACATTACACTCAGGCAGCACAAGCAAGCTATTCACAAGACTTCCAATGTACCCAGCAGATGAGGCAGTGGAGAACATGAACACAATGCCCATATTCAATCTACGGAGCCCCCTATCTTTGAGCCAATTCGGATTTGTGTTGTTCGATAGGAGTTTGAATGCCTCCATCGGGGGGTCGTCCTTCACCATCGTATCTGCCTTTGTCGCCATGTTGTGTGCTCTGTCAAAGAAAAGACCGGGCTTCTTGGAAAAGGCGAAGTGGAACCGTATAGAGTCAAGTCTTCAACCTCATATAGCTATACCAGCTAGCTTATACTATAAGATTATATAGTCCTGGAGAACAAGGGATCATCCACATTCTTCTGACCCAACAAACCTTCAGCCTTCCCCGGACGATTCTCCGATACTTCCGGGATAACTGGTCACAACGTACAACATGGATGCACGGAATGAAGGGAGGAATGCAAGATACAACTACCTAAACAGGCAATGTGTCCAGCACAAGTCCCACCATCTCCGATCACCTCGTCACAGGACCCAAGCAAAATCATGATCTGCAGTCCAAAAGAACAAGAATATTGTACGGTATGATAATATCCACCACCACAACGTTGTGAACACAATTTCATTCATCACTCTCCCCAAGCAGCGAAGCATACCGATTCCCAAGCCCACAGAACCCCTCACACTGTCCACCAACCTCCCGCCCCTTGTGCAGAACCTCCTCCATGCCCCAAGCAACACGTTCCGCACCCACCCTTGCGCCCTCAAGATTCGGTGCCCCGGGTCCAAGCCGGAGAGCTGCCATGCGGCCCGTCATGAATAACGGTACGTCATCCCGCCACGACAGATCGTTCGTTAGACACGGGAGACCTGCCTTTACCTCGATCGGGTATTGGTCATTCATTGTGCGGAGCAGCGGCATCTCGCGCACGTCCGCCCGCACTCCGGTTGCAAAATAGATGTAGTCTATTGCGGGAAGGTTGGGGATTGGTGGGTCAGTTGTTAGGGTCCACGTCTGGGTGGCGGGATTGTAGTCGTGGGTCTTTATTTCTGTGCAAGGGTGGATCGAGGCGCGGTGTTTAGCTGCATGCTGCTTTACAATCTTTGTGTAGCGCGGTGTAATGCTGCCGCCATTGCGGGCGGTTTGGAGCATCTCAAGCCGCTCTGGGAGATATTAGTGTCGGCCTTTAGATGAGATTACGGCTTTTTTAATATATACCTTCGTCGGTGTCGGCGGACCAGAAGGCTGCTTTCTCCCAGTTCTTGTACTTGCCCATCCAGGGCAGACTAATATCGAAGTGTTTAACTGTTCTAGGTGAGACATTATCCAAAAAGAACTGTTCGCCGGGGACTTATACATACCTTTCAAGCCAGAGCGCATCAAGAACCACACTTTCGTCACGCCCTTGCGAACCGCCATATCGACAATCTGTGCTGACGACAGCCCGCCTCCAACAACGACAACATTGGTCTCCTGCCGCCGCTGGATTTTGTTCTGCACATTGGGGCTAGGGAATGACTTGATTTCCGTACTGTGGCAACATGCTGCAGCACCCTCTTGTTCCGTCGAAGGTTTCCACGGAAAAATCTTCGAGACACCTGCTCCGCCAGGGCCGATGGCCAGGACAACAGACCGACTATAAAACTTCTCTCCCGTGGATGTGGTGATAGTGAATACCTTCGAGTCCGAGCTATCAGAGAGGTAATTATATGAGATATCCGTGGCCTCGCGCTGCAAGATCTGACCGGGTTCATCCAGGCCATACCGCTGGATAATCGACGAACAATAATCCGAAAAGAGTTCTGTGGAAGGCGAGAAGTAATCTTTCCGATCTCGTTCGTCAATCTCACCTCCGATTGTTCTGTTTACACAGATGTATTGGTCAGAGCTCTGTTTCAACCACATTCGCAAGGGACGCCACTTACTGAGTCTTTCCACCCTGTCTTCTCTTCTTCTTTTTATGCTTGCTCATCTCCTTCCCAACACAACCGGAGATCTCCCAGAGGTCTGCATCCCGCCCACTCTCCTGCGTATAAGCCAACATGCCATCCCGATCTCCGGGATCAACATGGAAGAACATCGGGCTGCGGAGCTGTTTTATCTCCAGCGTACGGAACGCATTGTTCCACCGCTGCATCCATTTATCGCCAGAGCCATCGAGGACAAGTTTTGAGATAGATGATGTTGACGATGTTGAAGACGCGGACGACAGCGACGGCACAGAAGACGCAGAGTCAGTCGAGGTGCGCCGTTGCTGGTCTTCTTTAGAAGGACCTCCGCGTTCACTATCCCATTTTGTGGCTCGCACGCCGTTGATCTTGCTGTGTCGTGCTTGGATCAGACTCATCCGTCCGCTGTGCTTCTTGATCCAGTGGTAACGCTGGTGTTCTTCGTCTGTGAAAACTGCCGACGGTGTTTCTTCGCTTAGGCGTGCAGCGACGGCGAGACCGCAGGGTCCCGCGCCGATGATTATTACGTCGCGGATTTCATGGTCTTCTGGTAATTCTTGAGAGGACATTTTAGAAGGGCGAGGTATAACGTAATGATGGGCAGCAACGTAGTGGTTGTAGTAGTACTTCAGGGTTAAATGGAGTAGATTTGCAAGGACTGACGATTATAGGGGGAATATATTTCTTTTATTCTGTGCTAGTATAACTGTATGTATTTCTTCAGTGTCCTCATAAGCTGACTATCGAGGTACTCGTCCCCAAGGTCCTTGGGGATGGCATAGACGGACAGCTTCATTGCTCCACAATTCACGTCACGTATCTGATGAGGTATTGTAGATCTCTGAGGACCTTAGGGATGCCCACATTTCAGATTCAATATTTGAACTCCAATATAATATTGCTAGATGTACTCCGTACAGATCCAAGCCCCAGGGCCACCAAACGAAACATCGCGCCTAACCTATAGCCTGACTCCAATGAGAGCAATACTCAAGTAGTTGCCAAAATAAATTGTATTCTGTATGTATTCTTGATCTTATCTTTGAGAGTATGTACATTTAGAGGTTGTAGGAGTTAGCCTGGTGAAATGACCTTAGGGCTACCGCCATACAATCTTTTCTACTTCTTCTATAGAGGAAACATAAAGAAGAAAAAAAATTAAATTACTATGAAAGAGAATATTTGCAAAGGGGAATAGCAAAGCACAAAAATCCACCGAAAATAGAAAAGAGAAACAAAAACATACTGAAGACTCCAAACCCCGAAAACAAAACTACCTCCAAACCTGCGCCTGCACAAAACACTTATTTATGCCATTTCTTCGTCTTCGTCCCAGCCTTCGCCCTCGACGCGCCCCCTTCCCTCCGATGCCAAGGATCCAAAGGCCAAACCCAGCCCCTCACCCTCTTAGCATCCCTCCTCTCCCCAATCTGCGGCTCAGGAATCCACTTATCCTTCGCCTCCGCCAAAATTCTCTGACGAGTCATCGCACCAGGTCCACCAACGTTGAGGTGAGCAGAAGGCTGGTGCGGAAGCGGCACCGACTTCGAAAGCATCAACAAGAAATACAACCCCAGTCCCGCTGTCATAGCCGGCAACGCATCCTCAACCGGCTCCGGTTCCGACGAGTCATGACGCGAGGGGAATGACGAGCTCGACGACGACGAGAAAGAGCGTGCGCTGATGGGCGTTGCGAGCGGTGCGTCCCGCGCGTGTGCGCGCGTGCTCCTCACTGCTGCTGTCTTGAGCGGGATTGACGCCGCAATCTCCAGGTACCCGAAGTAGGGGACGTCGTCGCCGGGGTCGCAGCCTGCTCGCACGCAGACGAGCTCGATCTCGGTGATTATGAACCCGTAGCGGCAGGAGTGCTCGCGCATGCACCGCTGCAGGTGGGCGAGTCCGTTGAGGTATTCCACGCGTCTGTGGGGGGCTTCGTTGCGCATGCCGGTGTTCCAGCGGTCGAAGCTTTTCACGATGCCGACTAGTCGCCCGCGCGGGAGACCGGCGCTTGTCTGCTCAGTGTCTGAGAGATAGTTTGCTAGGAAGTGCGGGTGGCCGTGGTTTTTGTGACCTGTGTTGCGGGCATCTGGGGCAGCGTAAAGTTGGAGGTGGTCTTTGCCTTGTGAGACGGCTAGGGCAGCGTTTACGCGTGGTGCGTACAGGTCGCGGATTAGGCTCACTAGGTCGTACTCGGATTCTGGCGCTAGGCTTGCTGAGGGTACAGCCACACGAGGTGTGAGCTCTGCTGGGATTTCCGTCTTCAGGAGCTGGATTAGTCGGCTGTCCAGGGAGTCGAACGTCGCTAGTGAAAAGGAGCTCCAGCTGCGCAGGTTGCGGATATCCCACCAGAAGTAATCGTGTAGGCCACGAGTTGGAATTACGCTCACGTTGCGGACCAGGTTGATTGGCTGGATTGGCAGGGTCAAGTATGACAGTAGAGTGGTGGACCTTGGGGCTAGGTCTTCGTGGGGACTGAGCAAGGCCGGTGAACGCTGGGCAACCGATGTCTGGCGGCAGTTGTATTGAGGTGTTGGTACTGTCAATGGAGTTTGTGTGCTTGCAGGAGCATGCTGGGCCCCCAGTCGTTGAGAATATGATGGGCAGGGCATGATGTTTGGAGTGAATTGGGTGACTGGGGTGGTCGGGGTCGTCTGAGCCTGCATTTGAGGCAGTCCCCGGTAGGTAGAATACCCAAGTCCAGTTAAAGCGGCGGCATCGATGACAGATGCCGACATCGAGCGTGAGTGGCCCCCGCCTGCCTTACGCTTGTACGAAGGGGTGATGGTCACGGGCGATGACAAGGCAGGGAAGCTGCCCTGTGTAGTCATTGGCGCGGGCGAGATGGGAGAGGCCAATGCCAAGCGGTCCGCGACATCGCATGTGCGACGGCCGGCAGATGGCCGCACCGGTGGGTAAGAGATGAATCCAGGAGGCGGGTTCCGTGTATTGGACAGAACTCGACGGTGACGAAGAGGCCCGCCAGCCGACACTGGCTCAATCACGACGTCTTGAGGTCGGATCTTAGGCAATAGCTTCGGGCCATGATAATGCCTGGTTGGCGACGTGGTAGGACTGGTATTCCCAGTCATAGTCGACCAGGGAGATGACTCGCTTGAATAAACGGAAGAGTTGGAGGCATGACGACTATGTCCAGAGTCGATGTATTCCTCAAGAGAAAGACGCGGCGGCGTCATTGGCCTAAAGCGAGCCGAATCGACAGCAGGCATGATAGCGAAGTTGTTGAACAGGTGCGTCACCAATAACAATCTATCACAAGAGTGACAAACGAATGAAGGAACTGATATCTTGTCGACCAAGTCGTTCAAAAAGGCATGATCCAGAAGGAGGATGTTTGGATATTAAATGGACATCGACAGAGTCTCAAACAGCCAAGCATGATGCATATAAAAAGATTGACTGACGAACCCTAGCCGATCTAGAAAAGATGAAACATGGAGAAGAGCCCCATTGTAACGCCTACGGAGCTTGAGAATCTTTTTTTGGGATCCTAGTCTCCGATCAGAGGCACATCCACTCGATGAAACACGAAACTACCGACCTTGTGCCTGAAAGACAGGCATGTTGAGCAAACAAGGCCCTTGAAACTGCCCCTCCTAGGGGGTCCAGTCCAGCATAGTGCGGTTTCATCGGACTGTCGCGCGTTAAGATGTTACTATATTTTGCATCTCCTTCAATATCATTCTTCAGATTCCCCAAAACGGTTAGCCTGCTGCAAGATTCTCAAGATGTTCTAAAAAAGGCAACAATTAGGTCACATTTCCAGGTAATTAGCGGACTTGTTGGTGATTGTCCCTGCTTCAGGACTCGCGGGGTCAGCGGTTAAGGGTCCCAAGAAAGCAGATGGATAAAAATAGCCATTGGGATCATGGAATGTGTGATTCCAGGGTCTGAACAGGGTAAAAAGTCTCTTTGAAGGTGAGGGTACCTGCTCTAGATGCGCCAGTGGCCGAGTGTGATATCGAAGTCGGCGGCTACATGTATGGGATGAGTTTGAAGTACGCGCCGAGCACCGGCGTCATATCCAGTGATTGGATCATTTGATCTCGAGACCTTGAAACTGAGAAATGTCCCATAATTAGCAACAATTAATGCAGTTGACGGAGGAGTTCATGCAGGAGACATGGAGAGAAGAGGTTGAGGTCAAATCGGGGTGATCAACACATAACCAACCGCGCATTGACCCCTTGAGGCGTTTCACTGTTAAGTGTCCATTTTGTTAGTTAATTTCGACTTTTTAGGTACACAAAGGAGTTATTTAGAAATTTGTCTCATTAATTGTCTTTTAATTATTTCATGACATGTAGGTCGGAATGATTAGAAAATACCCAACCGAAAGAGTAAAAAAAGAAACGAAATAAAAAAGAAAGATCTCAGATCCTTCCTGTGATCTATGCACAAAACGCTCGGGGGAATCTCTCTGAACCGTCTAAACACATCGAACGGCAAAGGCAATCGCAGAACATCAAATTTTAAGCCTTGATCTCGTACTTGCGGCGGAACATCTCATCAACCTCAGTCAGGTAGTAGACACCGGATTTAATGGTCTCCGGGTTACCCGTGGGCTTGAAATTCTTCTTCAGGTGGGCGTGCTCACGGAGCTTGCACATGGCATCGTACGCAGCAGGCTCAAGGATAGTGCGGGCATTCAGGCGGTTCTGGAGGTCAAGCTTCTCAACCATGCCGGACACATCGCCGACAATCTTGGCGCTGAACATGGAGCTGGCAAGACCGGAACCGTAGCTGAACAGACCAATGCGCTTGGGCTCCTTAGGATCGAAAGTGACGTTGCTGAGCAGACTGGCCAAGCCGCCGTAAACGGTGGCAGTGTACATGTTACCACACTGGGTGGCGACCTGGAGACCGGGGTTGACACGCTCGGCGAAACGCTTCTTGGTCAGACCCATGAAGGTCTTCTCAACCACCTTGTCGGTAAGAGACTTCTCGTAGTCGAGGTCGCGGAGCTCAGGGGCAACCTCGGCGAAAGCGGGGTGAGAGGGGTTGGCTAGGTAGTCGTTGTAGAGCATACGAGCGTATGATTTCTGGACGAGCTTGCAGGTAGGGGCGTGGAACAGAATGTAGTCGAAACGGTCCAGAGGGGACAGAGACTCGTCGGTGGCACCGTTGGCACCGTTGGCCTGGGGCTTCAGGGTCTTCTCACGGGCATCGTAGGCCTTGTAGCAGGCATCGACGGCCTCGGTATAGCAACGAAGAGAGTAGTGACCATCCACAACGGGGTACTCGCTGGTGAGGTCGGGCTTGTAAAAATCGTAGGCGTGGGTGAGGTAGGAGGCACGGAGACCGGGCTCGAAGACGATAGGGGCATCGGGGCCAATGACCATGGCAACGCAGCCAGCACCACCTGTGGGGCGGGCAGCACCAGCGGCGTACAGAGCGATATCGCCGCAGACCACAACAGCATCACGGCCATCCCAGGCGGAGGACTCGAGCCAGTTGATGCTGTTGAAGACAGCGTTGGTACCACCGTAGCAGGCGTTGACGTTGTCGACACCCTCAATGTTGGTGTTTCCGTGAGGAGCAAAAAGCTGCATAAGAACAGACTTCACGGACTTAGACTTGTCCAAAAGGGTCTCAGTGCCGACCTCGAGTCTTCCAACGGAGTTGGGATCGATATTGTATTTGTTCATAAGGGAGGAGAGGACGGTGAGGGTCATGGAGTAGATGTCTGCCGAGCGATATTAGCTGATTGATCTTGATCTCCTTTGGCATCTGCTGGTATATATACCCTCACGGTCATCACAGAAGCTCATCTTGGTCTGTCCGAGACCGATGGTGTATTTTCCAGCTGCGACGCCATCGTACTTCTCGAGCTCAACCTGGTCGACACACTGCAATTGACATATCAGTATAGATCCTAGGTGATATAACACACATAGAACACTTACCTGAGTAGGGAAATAGACCTCAATGGCCTTGATACCGATGTTTTGGGGACGAGCAGCCATGGTGGGGGTATGGAGGGGCAACTTCTTTTGGGGAGGAAAAGCACAAGGTGAGGAAGGAGGGTGATGGATATGGAAGAGATTAAGAAGGTTAAGATTATAAGATTGGAAAAAAGAGGGAGAAGCCTGAAAAGAAGGCAATTGATATAAGAATGAAAAGGAGTCTGTGTACTCGGTTCTACCGTGTACGATCTGTCACCACTTATTATTCTTTTTTTTTTTTTTTAGTCCAAGTGGGGAGATCTGCCCTTTTCTTTGTTACTTTTGTTATTGTTCCTTTTGGCCGGATAATTGCCTAGGAGATATATAACTGGAGTACAGAGCACATGAGTTGTCTACAGAGGGGATATTGTAGGTGAAGCTAGGACTCCGTGATGAAGTGTATGAACGCTCACCGCTAACTAGTAACACTGCTTTAGACTTCAACACTTTAAACGAATAGCAAATAGTAGACAATAGATAGTTACATCTAGGTGTACAATATACCTCTGTGTTGCCCTCTGCTACGTGTCTTTTAATAGAAAAGAAACTCAACGTCCAAGCTACGGTGTAGAACTGAGTCTGCCATCTTATCGATCTCTGGTCTCCACTCCAGTCTCTTCCAGGTTCAGCGTTTCCTCTTTGGTACCTTTAATATAACTTTCCAAGGTCATTTTCCATCGAATCATTGCTTAGTGGAGCAATAAGAAAACTTTGGGCTATGTTGTACACCTCGCTAGGTGACGGTAAATTGGCCCGAAATGGCCAAGTTTGACGCCATTTTAAGCGTCCAGAGCTACCTGTTAGTCAAAGAGTCACATGACTCGATTCGACCCACTTATTTCTATACGCTCACAGAATGCTTAGGGAGCGCTCCCTGAGCACCTGCGCACTTATAGTCACTCAGGGTCAGCTCACCCTCCACTTGGAGTACTTAGGGTAGGCAATCTCATATAGCCACAGGATCATGGATCAGATACGACTCGGGTCACCGGTCTCCTGAAATTTTCATTCTTCTGCTGCTGGATGTTCACTCTCTGCAAGTAATGTAACCTCCAGAGCTTTAGGGGAAACGTTCGAACGAAAAGAACATCTTGTATCAATATTCTATACTAATTACTCGGATCATTCGTTGACCATATCCCAATCCTATGCCATTCCCCCATTCACTCGAAGTGTCTGCCCAGTCACCCAGCGGCTATCACTACTACACAAAAATGCAATGCTATCTGCAATATCCTCGGTATCTCCAATCCTACCATTAGGATTGAGATTTTTCAAAAAGTTCAGCGTCTGCTCGGACTGATTCCGCAAAAACAAGTCCGTGGCAGTAGGACCGGGAGCCACACAATTGACACTAATTCCTTTGCGGGCAACATCCTTAGACATGACCCTAGTCATCTGCTCAACTGCGCCCTTGGTTGTGACATAGGGTAAGTAAACAGGTGTGACAGTCGAGGCAGCACATAGTGTTGTAGACAAGAGGACGATATGCGACCCAGTGCCCATATGCGGAGCAGCTTTCTATTTCTAATTAGTTCTGTTCACGATACAAAGTCCTCAGGGGACTCACCTGGCATAGGAAATAAGGTCCTTTGACATTTAGGGCGAACATCTTGTCGTATGCCTCCTCGGTCGTTTCGTCAAGTGTAGCCAAAGTCATAATGCCCGCGCAGGGGACAAGAATATCAATCTTGCCAAAACGATGGATCGTTTGATCAACGAGAGATCTAATTTCGCCCACGTCTCCTGCATCGGCTTGGATTGCAATCGCTTTGTCCGTCCCAATCTGATTCACAACCTCGTTGGCTGCTTCGGGGTGCGAGTTATATCCAACTACCACGTTGGCTCCATCCTTGGCGAGGCGTATTGCTGTGGCTCGGCCGATTCCTTTGGAAGCACCGGTGATGAGAGCGACTTTTCCGACGAGAGACATTATGAAGGAATGAATATTCTAAGAGTGAGCGAGAGATATGATCATTTGCCCGCGGTTTTGTTTCTCTTTATACAAATCAAAAGGGCGGAGCTGAGATCTTACTCCAAGGCGATGCGGATTTACGTGCGATGTCCGTCCCCCGGTCCACCGGCTGTAAGCTACTTGTTCGGACATATCCTGTTCTACAATTGAGTGAACAATATTGCTTTGAGTGCTTCTTGGCTATGGAGTCAAACAACTCTAATCTCATCAATTTGCGACCAGGGGGTAAGGCCACCATCCCCATCCACCAGCCCGAACAGGCTGTACCTCTAGGCCGGGAGCCGGTCTTTATCGGACTCATCATGCTGCCATCAATATGCTGAGATGGAAGCAGTTGCCATGGAGCTGCCATGGAGTTTGCGGGGTATGCATCGCTCTTAGATCATCTAGAATAATGTCTAGACGGGTCGTATGTACTCTTATAAAGCCGAGGATATTACCTACGTAGATTGCTATCACGGCTTTATCGCCTATCTCCGAGCACGCAGCGAAACATTGGGAAGATCACCCATTAAATTTGAACTAGTTCTTTTCCAGTATATATATACGATATCGGTAATATATTGAAAGATCAAATATTTAAACAGTGGATCATCCAGTGCAATGGGAAGTCCTCTACTAATAAATAATTGAGTGGCATCATTTTGAAAGTCTTGGATACCCCCTACTGTGTCCAATTCTTCTAATATCCCTGAGTCTCAATCTTCCTCGTCTGTTGTATTATTCTAATAAGAATAATACTATCTTTATCTTTGATGTGGACTGTGTAGGATAATGGAGGCCTCGGGAACATCTGCACGATATTGCATTTCCGAGGACCGGGATATCAAGAAAAGAATATGCACCGATTCTAGAAGTCTTCCAGACCTATCTCGACTGATAACTGGCATGTAATCTGATGTCTAATATTGGCAATAAAAGAATGCTTCATGCCCAACGGAAATCAAATCTCCTTTTGGATCTAATGCCATGATGTGTAATGCAGTACCGAAGTTGCCAAGCGTGGGTCACTCTCACTCCGGGGGTGTCTGCCTATCTCCTGCCTCTCTCCTATACTCCATCGAATTCTGGACATACTCTTTTATCGGCATATGATGTCGGACGTCGCTCATTTTCCATTTTTGAACAGATCATGATCCTCCAGATCTCCGCACCCCCGTTACACCCTTGTTACAGCTCTCCGGAGCCCCGTATCTCTCACAATGGGCGACGAGAAGTTTGACTACCAGGCTGTCCCCATCCCTTCTTACGCTGAAGCCACCGGCCAACCCTCCTCCTCTCGATCCGACCTCGGCGAAGGAACAGATGTTGAACGACAAGGGCTACTCGGTCGCGAGCATGCCTCCACCCGCGGTTACCACCCCCCAACCGTCGAATCGGTGCGCTCCAGCCTCGATGACCTGGAATCGTTGACCTCACGCTCAGACCGAGAGTCGGTGGAGGAACTACGACAGGAACTAGATCAAATGGATGTGGATGATTCGGCGTCGGCTCCCTTGGCCGGCAGACACGCCCCTCTGCGACATCGATTTTCCAAGCAGCTGTCCAGTCTGAGTCGTACCCTGTCCGCTATACAACGACCCTTCCAACGATATATGCCCAGTATGCCCAGTTTCCGCTTCACAATAAACCTCAGTGATACGAGGGCACGCTTAAAAGATCATGGGTGCATCATGCTTCTCCGAGTGTTCGCTCTTTTACTGGTGGTCACCCTAGTGTATGTGTTCTTCATCGCAGATGTCTTCAATATCAACAGTCGCATGGCCATGGGCCAGTCCTATAGCGCCGCCTCCGTCGAGAACTTCATCCAGGGTCACATCAACGAGACCAATATCGCCGAAAACTTGCGACGAGTCACCAACTACACCCACATAGCTGGCACGGAAGGCAGCTTTGCGCTATCAAAATTGATTGAACAAGAGTTCCAGAATGCAGGGTTCGATGAAGTGTCACGGGAGGAATTCCAGGTCTACCTCAACTATCCACGCAAAGATGGGAGGAGAGTCGCAATCATCGATCCACCCAGTCTAGCTTGGGAAGCGAAACTCGAAGAGAACAACGCCAAGGACCTGATCTTCCATGGACATTCGAAATCTGGCAATGTTACTGGGCATCTGGTGTATGTTAACTTCGGATCCCGGGAAGATTTCAAGTTGCTCGCAGACAAAGGAATTTCACTCGATGGCTCGATTGCCTTGGTCCGTTACTATGGGACTGAATCCGACCGCGCATTGAAAATCAAGGCCGCTGAATTGGCCGGCGCTGCCGGCTGTATAATCTACTCCGATCCCTCCCAGGACGGATTTGTCAAAGGCCCGACTTTCCCCGAAGGGCGGTACATGCCAAGCGACGGCGTGCAAAGGGGCGGTGTCAGTATAATGTCGCAGGTAGTTGGCGATGTTCTCAGCCCTGGGTGGGCATCCACGCCAGGAGAAAAACATCGTCTGTCTCCCGAGGAAAGCGCCGGTCTACCCAAGATTCCCAGTCTCCCACTAGCTTGGCGTGATGCACAGATACTTTTGCAGGGCCTCAAAGGCCATGGCTCCAAAGTGCCAAAGGCGTGGGTGGGCGGTGTTCCTGATGTACAAGAGTGGTGGACGGGTAATCAGGACTCCCCGATCGTACATCTGATGAACCTGCAAGATGAAGTAGAGCGGCAACCTATCTACAACATCCACGGCAGGATTACTGGAATGGACGAGCGTGATAAGAAGATTATTGTTGGCAACCACCGAGATTCGTGGTGCATGGGAAGTGTTGACCCTGGAAGTGGCACTGCTACTTTCCTAGAGGTCGTACGAGCCTTTGGCGAGTTGCTCACCTACGGATGGCGGCCGCTTCGCACCATTGAGTTTGTCAGTTGGGACGGAGAGGAATACAATTTGATAGGGTCAACAGAGCATGTCGAACAGGAGGTCGATGATCTTCGCGCGAATGCGTTCGCCTACCTGAATGTCGACGTGGGCGTTGCTGGGCCCGATTTCCGTGTGTCTGCGTCGCCCGTTTTTGAGCGCACCGTGCTGCAGATTTTGGGTCGTATATCAGACCCCTATGCAAATGCTACATTGAAAGACCTTTGGGATAAAAAAGGCTCAAAGATCACCCCGCTTGGCGCTGGGAGTGATTATGTTGCATTCCAGGATATCGCTGGTACCTCGAGCATTGACTTCGGATTTGAGGGCGAGCCCTATCCATACCACAGCTGCTACGAAACATATGACTGGATGGTCAAATTTGCCGACCCCGATTTCCAATACCACAAAATCCTGGCTCAATTCTGGGGGCTTCTCCTCCTTGACCTTTCGGAGAACCCCATGCTGCCCTTTGACCTGGAAGTCTACGGCGACTCCATTGGCGGATGGGTCAAAGACTTGGACAAATTTGCCAAATCAAAGAAGGCCGAGGTGGACATGCAACCCATGTTCAAGGCTGCGTCCGAGATGAAAGCTAATGCTGTTACGTTCCAGTCCTGGAACAAGATCTGGCACGATACTGTATGGGGCATGGGTGGGTATGAAAGCAATATCATGGCAGTCCAGCGGGTGAACCATAATGCTCGAATGGCTGCCTTTGATACAAACCTACTTGACCTGGAAGAAGGCGGAGGTGTAAGTAACCGTCTTGAACTATGCCTCAACCCTAGCTAACGCCTCACACAGATTCCGAACCGCACACAATTCCGACACGTCATATTTGGTCCAGAGCTGTGGTCTGGCTACGACGCCTCCATTTTCCCTGCTATCCGCGACAGCATCAACACGGGAAATTGGACATTGACCCAATATTGGATCGATCGGGTCGCCAACACCATCCACCACGCCAGCGACAAGCTGCTCCACTAATGTATTCTAGCTTTCAGCCCTTTTCCTATTTGTCGTTCTTCTCAGCCATGCTTCATTCATGCTTATCGGCTTGATTCTTTTGTCACGTTTCTAAACGAGCACTGTACAGCCAGACACCTGCCACGTGGTTGTCCGGATACCTGCATTGTGGGAACTTCTTTTATGCCGTCATATACCACGCATGTCTTGCACTCATACGAGACTTAGCAGATTGTTCTTCTATCGGTCCCATTGGTCGCGCCATCCCCGCTTTTCTTGAATGTATCTAGCTTCTCATCCTTGTCCCGAGGGACCGGCGTTCATATGGGGATATATCACATTTCGCATCTAGCTTTTAAGAGGGTTCCTAACCTGCCAGTTCACATGGTTTGCTCGCTCACTCCAAGAGCTTCACCCTTAGGGTAGTACATAGTTTTTCAGAAGGAAATATTTTGTCTGTTTACGAGTCAATTTTGCAGTCTTCTGAGAGGTTTACGCCTTCATTTCTCCCCATACAAAACAAGCCTCGATTCTATCATACTGTATGGTATGTTTCTGCCATTGTTCTATCACTAGTCGAAATATATCAACCAAGCATAGAATCTGTCAATTCGACGTTACTCCTCCCTTGATAGCCCTAATCCTGCCAGGACCTTCATTGGTCCAGTTTCTTTCCATGCATCCAGTTGGTCATGACTCCAGATATAAACTGATCCCATCATTCCGGCCGTATTTGCCGCGATGCCGTTGATTTCCTTAGCCCGTCGAGGGATAACCACCATCCACCTCCTCGTGAAGACGAAGTTATGGGGACAAGGGACGTGTCCTGTCGGTAACTCTAGTGCCTCTCTCGCTTGTTGCAATGGACGCTGATATATCTCCAGCATGTGTTCGCCATTCTTCACGCAGGCCTCGGGCGGGTCCTCAAATCTTTGTAGAAAATGTACAAAAGAAGGTCCCATCTTTGGTGCCGTATCATCGTCTGGAAATAACTTGAATCCTTCAACGTACCCTTCTCGCTTCCCCGGCGCTGGAATAATTTGTAAATGTTTATGCTCCCTACTTGATCCAGCTATAACTGTACAATTGAAGAAAGCATAATGTTCTTCCTTTAATCCACAGATGGTATTCCACGCAGCTTCTATGTCTTCAAGATCAAGAGGCTCGTACTGCCGACGATAGGAGTCCACAGTCAGCAATAACAGCATGGGGCGAATGACGGGAAATCTGTTGATGACGAGATAATGAGTCCCGTTGACTGTGGTAATGCAAAGATCAGGGTGGTCATTTGCTATGTCGCTGCCTGGACCGAAAGACATGGGCTGTGTATTGGCCCCATTTGTCAAGCATGATTTGGTTTCAGGGACGTCCTCGGCCTGGGGCTTTGTTCTGAGAGATTCAACCAGGTGAAAAGAAAACTGGACTCTTATTAGATGGGAGCGGAGAGAATCGTGTGGCGAGGACGTACGGTCATGCCGCCATCTACCACAAGAATTGGCTTGCTGGGCTGGTAATTGACGATACCATTGGAGAGAAGCCGGTCAAATTTGGCGCAAATTTCATCGTAATTTAGATCAAGCGGCATTTTGATAGCAAATACGAACTGGGGTTATCAAAGTGATGAGAGGCTGGCAAGTTCAGAGGGGCAGAGAAAGCACACGTCACGCGACCAGGGCATAATCTCGTAATATATTGGCCCATCCATCGATGAAATGGCATAGGCAGCACCCTAGATGCTGTAGACCTTGAAAAGTCGAAAGGTTAGAGCGAAGAATACCATTAAATAGTTATGACACTATACGTACCATATTTCCTCTGCCAGGTGGGGTTTTCCTATTTTGGCTGCCGCCGCTTTTATGAGGGCGCTCAGTGATTGTGATTGGCTGCTCACTTGGTAGGAAGCAAAACTATCGAACGAGGGACACTAATGTGAACTAATACCAAAAACTTACTATATCGAGCAAGTGGTAAAATGAGTGTGTTTTCTAAAGAGCAGCAAGTGATCGACTATTTATCCCAGTATGGGCTTATAAAGCAGTGCCGATCCTCTGAGTACTCCAGCAAGTGATGCCTCAGGTGGCTACTGGATCTAGAAAGTAAAATACATAAACGACGGAGTGGGGTAAGGGTAATTCCGGCTGACAAAAACAAAAATCAGAACGCACGCAGTAACCTCTCGCAGCCTTTCCCGAAAAACCGGAGCGCGCTGCACACTCACTTTTTCTCAGCACAAATACAAAACAGATCGTGGTGGTCGAGAACAACATTTGCCTCATGGCTGTTCCGCGGAGGTCGACGCATCAGTACTTCAAAGTCGAGAGTCAATGGGCCCCCGTGGACCACGCCGTTCTCGAAATGGGCCCTTTGGGTACACTGCATGATTTTTGCTGGATGTTCCCTGGTTTTGGCCCCGGGCCGCGGATTGTCCACCTCAGACCAAACTTCCACGTCTACCGTCCAGATTGGCTCATGGCTGGCATGGATTAGGACAACAAGCTTAGTCCCTCCGCCTGTGTTTGAGTGCCACCACCTGGCGTCGGCCTTGAGCTGTCCGGACGGCTCAGACAAGCCCACTTCGAGGATCAGGGAGGCGTCGCCATCCCCACCGCCATCGATTAGGATGTTGTTTGGACCGAACCACCAGTCGGGCTCTTTGCTGCAATACCGGCCAGCGGTTCGAACGGACTGTCGGCTCATGAAGTCGCCACGTCGATGGGACAATCCCATAGCCACGAGGTGCTCCGTCAGACACATGGCAAAGCTTCCTATCATTTGTTCGTGTTGAAGACCTGGCATGATCTTGTAGAGGATCTCGGCTTGCTGGTGGGAAATTGTGGCCCTGACGCCCCGGAAAATGTCGGGCTCGTCCTCCAGCCTCTTAATGAGGGCTTGGTCAAGTCTGATGACGTGGAGGTATTGAGATTTGGGGAGCTTTGATAACGCGAACCGGTCTTTCAGCTGTTGAATGGCCTCTGCGAGGCCTTCAATAGTCGGGGAGGCGAGGACTATGGCATGGGGCGGCACCACGAAATCACCAGTGGGATCATGGGGGGTGATGGATCGTGGGGAACAAGGGGAGCCAGAGGAGCCTGTGTCAGTGCCAAACACCGAGCCAGCGGAATCGGACGTGGAGTTGCTTGTGTCGGAGGCAGCCTCTTTGCGGCGAATTGGTAGCTTTTCCGGGGGGGGTGTTGGTCCCGGGGATAGCGTCTCGCGGGCGTTGGCAGTATGCGAGAATGGAGAGGACTTGGAGAGGTGAAATAGTTGAGAAGCTTGGGATAGAGTGGGGGAGTTGCGAGTCCCTCCCATCGTGGCTTCCTTGTCTTGGGGTCCTACCTCGCTGTCCATCGTGAGAGAACCGCGTGGAACGTGAGGATTTCTGGAACTTGGGCAAAATGGTTAAAAGAGAAGATATGACTCGGTGAGATTGCTGTTTGATGGTAGTTTGTTATGACCTCGGGAGCTGTGGTGATGATGAGAGTTGCCTGGGGGGTGTTAGCAGAGTAAATGTTGCTGCCAAGCTTTAGATAGATATGATGCAGTCATCGACTGACTAAACCTATTTAGGGTACTATAGCTGTCCCCATGATGTGATTGGTTCCCGGAGAAATCAGTAGTCCTAAATAGGACTAGTCGCTTACCCAGGTGGGGTGTGCAGCATAGTGAGCACCTGAGCAAGTCAGTGCGCTTATATAATGATCAGTGAGCGGATCAGGGCGCTCAGGGGTGTGCTCATATCTACTCAGTTAGTAAAAGCGGCAAGGTCTGAGCACTAAAACGGAAAGAGAAAGCCAAGAAGTGGCCGAGGAAATCAAGCACGTAGGTACCTTCCCCAAGTAAGCAGAAACTCTTTTCAATGCAAAATGTATGATCATGTGGCGTGCCAGATCTTTAAACAAAAGAGTGCATCAATTCAAAATACTAAAGATAGGGAGAGAAAGAGAAAGAAAGAGAGAGTAGAGAGCAAGATCTGGGTCAGCTCCGGGGGCTAAAGCATACAAGGAAGCAGAACAAAGAAGAAGCAGCAAACGTGAGGTCATACTAATCAGTAGATCAGACCGTGAAATCACCCCGTCGAAAGAATCCGTCTAGTCCCTAGATGTCTGTAGATAGCAATAGCGGCATCGTAGTCAAAATCATCTCTATCAGCCTCGAGATCGCTGATCTGGAGAGTATTAACAGATAGATCCATCCGATCATTGTTCTGGTGGTGAGAATTCGAATTCGAACTTGTAAAGAAATAGCCGGCGAGCTGTCGTACAATCTTGGTGAATTCCGGGGATGTACGGGGAAGATTTAGCTGCTGGGAAAGCCGGCTCCGAAGTGAGTTTTGAAGACCTTTACGGAAAGTGGAGATCTTGGTATAAAGAATGCGCTCGAACTTAGCGATATAAGCAGCGAGAGATTCATCGGGAGTCTGCTTAATCGAAGGAGACAATCTTCAGCTTCTTGAATCTTATTCGGATTGTCGTAAACACGGCGGAGTTACTCGAAAATACATGCAGTATCAAAATACCGGAGTCACGCGCAAGGCTTCGCACCAGGAGGCAACCTCTGCGTGGCCTAATGGCAATACGGGAGGCTATGCGTGAAATGGGTCAGCTGGAAGGTCTCCTACGCCTAAGCGCGACCTATGGCCAGTCGCATTCTGGTCTTCTGGTGCTCCGTCGATCGGATCACGTAATGTGCAGACTCATTTACTGTCTTCTCGCCATATGGGAAGAAGAGGAGATCAATCAGGCAATGGAAAGAGAGCTCTGGGGCCAAGTGACCTGACTGATTAACGGAAGAGACCCTGCACACAACCTTAGACGATTAAAAACGCGACGTCAGCCTCTACTGTATCCATGTGCCATTGTGGCTTCCAGTCAAGAAGAACTAAATGCGAATGGATTCAGAGTTTCTTTCAGAGCTCTACTAATGAACGTCAAATAATAAACGATTGGATTACAAGGTTTAAATAGGTTTGAACCTGTAAAGTAACCAGCCTTTGTTCCTTACTTCTTAGTAAATGTTAGTTATAGACGAAGTGATCGCACCTTCAGAGTTTGGTTATCATGGAGCTTAAGGTAAGATATGTGAATGCCAAAGATGGAAGAAAGATCTAGGGTGAGGAGCTTAAATATTCAAGGCTTCGAGAGAAAGCGCGTCTTCATGAAGGCGTGATTGTCACCTCGAGAAGGAAGACCGTAGGCTGCTGAAGCCTCACTAATGCTTGCGCAGTAGTACTGGCCATAAACCGACTTTCCCAGATACCTTCATGCCTTCAAAGTGTCGTATATCGATAGACTATATAGATACTAAGCTATAATTGATGTGAAAATAATATTTGGTAGAAGCATGGTGAAGGATGATGATCTTAATGGAAAGTAAGATCAACATGAAGTTTGATGATGTCTAACCTTGGATTTCGCCGAAGCATCGCAAGAATTTCAAATATGTGCGCCATAAAGGTAGCATGGAAAAATAGCGGCTACTGGCCACAAAAGGCCTCGGCGAGGCTCTAAATTCGCTTAGGAGGTGGTGCACGAGACATCCACATTGAGAGACATATATAATTGCCGTAGCTTGCATATCATTTCGACTGGTTATAAACGACTAACCACTAGACTGGGTGTGGATGCGTATTTCGGTCTAACTAGTGATCAAATCAAAACTTCGACGAGGTCAGGGTAAATACAACCATCCACCTATCCCCACTGCTCACTACCACTCAGTGGTACGTAGCTCCAACTAAAATGACAAAACTGAAAATTTCAACGGATCTATGCCATGTACCGAACATTCACTTTCCACAAAAGTCGTTAATGATGATATGTTTTGTCAAGCTCCATCTTCAATCTTTCGCATTAGAGCAACCTGCCGCAGTTGGGGCATCAGGGCAGACGGTATGACCAGACTCCAGATCTTCACAATGGGGACTGATGCTTCTATGGTGCCGGAAGAAGCGGTTGCGGGTCGACGAGGCGCTGCTGTGGATGCTGGGGGCGTCGACAGAGGGACGGCTATCCTGCGAGGGGCTGCTGTGGTTTGAGGGACGACGGTGTCGCGACGTACCATCGCTGTGACGATCCTTTCCATCCTCGGAAATTTCTTGCATGCGGCGCTCGGCAGTTTCGCGGTTGGTGTCGCGGACGACGTCGTTAATGTGCGCGGAGTGGTCTTCGAAGACGTCACCCATCACGTCGCCCGAGAAGTCCGACATACCCAGGGAGAAGTCGATGTGTTTGCGGGAGGCGGACTGGCTGCGAGCTCTCCCGGCCACGGAGTCCATACCCTTACGTAGGATGGAGTGGGTGCCGGCTGGGCCGACAGCGCTGGTACCTATGTTCTCGGGCACGGCGTGGGAAGGTCCGCCAATCGGGATTTCGGCCTCCCAGTTTTTCTCGTGCTTGGGTTTGAATACCCTCGGGGGCTGGTTGTCATAGTGGACGTGGAATGGCGTATCGGATGTGTAACCCTGGAGGTTCATGCGAGGTCCCTCGATGCCGATCTCTTGAAGTGCGATCATAAGCATGCAGATGAACTTGTTGCGCCGCAGCAGACGAAGACCCTCATTCTGCCAGTTGGACTTGTAGAAGAATATGACGTTGAGGGTCACTGAGAGATTTTCAGTTACCTCGCGAAGCTCGGTCAAAATGTTGCTCTGGTAATCGCGCTTCTCGCTACGAACAAACTCTAGTAGGCGCTGGCGAAGTGCTTCCATCTGCTTAATAGTAGTTCCGTATTTGATGACAATCGGAACGGGGTCAGAAAGACCACCCGAGCGGCGCTGATTGAGGATAAAAAGCGTATTGAGGTAGCTGTTTGGCGCCTGGACCACATGGCCCTGCATCTTCTTGAACTCGGTATATAGGAGGGTAATCTCCTTAACGAAGTAGTCATCACCGAGACCAACGTCACCAGAGTTACCGTAGATAGTGACGCGGTCACCAACATCGAATGGGTGCTTAACGAAGACGAAAATGATAGACTGTAAGAACTCGGTGGCAGTAGTAGAGAACATCCAAGATAAAGCTAGGATTGTAGAGCCAGCAGAGGTAAGCACACCAGCAGCGGAAGTCGAGATCAGCGAGAGGAAGACTATAAGGGAAATGACGAAAACAAAGAACACGAAGACTTCGTCTAGCTTAGACACAACCGAGTCGAGGTCCTTCAGTGATGCAGTGAGAGATTTACGCTCACGGCCAATGTCGACGCACACGGCTTTAAGCTCTTCTATAGAGATATCTCCGTTCATATCCCTATCGAACATGGCGAACGCAGCCTCCGCCTCCTCGTTGCTATCGAACGCCTCCTTTAGGTCACCCGAGAAAACCGTGTCGAAGCCGTCGCCGTCGCGCACAAAAGTACGATAGAGGCGCCGAGCTAGGACTTGGCAGCCAGATGTAGAGCGGAGCAAGGTGAGGATAGCCTGATATGGATCGCTGCTGCTCTTCGCCTGGCGGCCGGTGAAATCAGCGACCACGCCATTAGCTACATCGCCGACCTTGTTGCCGACTTTACTCGCAGCGCGCCCAGCCATAGTGGCATACTGTAGGGGGTTCTTGCGGGAGGTCTGTTGGTCGTGATTCTCCTCAAACACCTTGTCCTTATCATCAATCTGCGCGCGCGACCACTGATAAAGCTTGGTCAAGCTGCCGATCTGGAACTTGTTGATCTCAATGCGGTCAGCGTAGGTGCGCTGGTGGAAGCTGATAGCAATAAGCTGGATGATGACCTTCTCAATCAAATTTAGGATCGTCCACACCAAAACAACAATAATGATCTTGTTAAGCGTGTTCTCCCAACTTCTCGTGGTCTTATCACCGTCCACATGGTGATTCTTCATCGTGGGTAGAAACGAGATCTCTACAGCGAGCCACCAGAGGAAAAGTGTGAGGTGGATTTCGAGCTGCCTGACCATATCGCGCCACTTCTTTGCATTGTTGGTGAAGATACTGGCGAGGGTGCCCGCAACGGATGGCAGGCATTTTGCAACGACACGCCCTGCCCACAGGGTCAACCAAACGATCTCCAGCCAAATCGAAAACCACATCAATTCCACGCCGCCGACGCTGGAGTTGGAATATTTGAGCGAACCAATAAGCAATGGGACCAAGAGGATCAGGACCATAGGCATGATATAGGTGAGGTAGCGAACGATGAAACTGGACTGGTGTATCTTCTTCACAAAGGCAGAGAGCTTGGTGTTAGGGTTCTCGGGAGGTTTGTAGACCGCGGCCTTTTCGTGGAGGGGGTTGGTAGCCTCGTTGAACTCGTCGACGGCCTCAGCGCGACGGGATCGTGTTCGGCTCATGGTGTTGTGCTCGCTGTATTCGCCCTCTCCGCTTTGAGTGGAGCGCGATGCCACGCGCTCGGCCTGTGCGAGTATCAGGTCATCCTGTAGGCGGGTGGCTTGCTCGCGACGCTCGAAGGGCGTGCTCATGGGCGGTGGCCCAACTTCGTCTCTCAATGTTTTATTACCGGAGGGGGGCGATACTTCGTCCCAATTCGACCGCTCTCCCTTCTTTTCTTCGAGGCGAAAAGTCTCTCGTTCGTCCGCAGAGCTCGGCATTATGGCGCCAGGCCGGTTGGAAGAAATGCCAGTGATTTGGTACCCCTCCCCGTGTCAAGCTTTAGAGAACGTGCGTAATACAGGTACCAAATTACAAAATAAGAAAAAGTAAATGATGTGGAGAGTTTGAATGAGCGGGCAGACTCGAGATAGGACCAGAGAACGGAGAAGAGAGCAATGAAGCTCGATGAAAGTACAGGGAAACGAGGAAGAGGAGAGCTCTGAATAAGAAAGCACTACACGACGCGATCAAGATGAAAATGAAATATGAAGGTCTTTTGATTTTCATTATACTAAATTTTATGAGAGTTAAATCGGAGTCCACATCTCCATATTGACATCCATGGATTGACATAGTCACCGTTCGCTAATGAACGTTCGGCAATAGAGACTTGTGGCGCGATCTCCGGTGTCGATTGCCGGGTGGCTTGGCCACGATCTCCCAGGAACAAAAGGTACATTCTGTGTGGGTCAAGCTCAGAATTTTCAGCTTTATCACTCTGTTCACTCTTCGCTGCTAGATAGTAACGAGAAAGGATCTCGGGAATTATAGACCGTGGTGATTCCACTAGTGACTATCAGGTCGTGATATCACTCCTTTGGGTCGTAGGCTACGGATCTATATGGATATACGGGATACTCCGAGATTTACCCGATATCCCAACCAGAATCACTTACGTATCTCGGTGCCGATCATTCAATCAGCACGGATGCCATTGGACAATTTGCCGATGTTGTTTCGTGGGAATTTGATCAAGCGTGTTGTACTCCGTACGTGAACAGTTGAGATATCCCTAGTCTAAGGATTGCATAGTGTCTGCTCATTCACAGATGAATACCATCACCCGGGATTCTCGTGTTTTACCCAGGCGCAAGCCCGGGCTGAGGCGAGACGAGAGATCATCACATCCGTCTTAAATATACTCCTTCACAGAATATACATCCTCTGTTCCCATAGCTGGTTCATGGTACGACTTTTATCTTTTTCCTCTTGCCTGAAAGTCGGAATGTCTAAGCTCGAAGATCCCCTCGATCTGGCCGAGACTGCGGACTTGTCCAACTCAAAGCTTGAAGCTACACTTGTGCTACTGAGGTGGAGCGGCGACCAAATTCAATATCGCAAGTGGTGTAAATCGCCGTGCTGAGACCTCAGATCTGGCTGTCAACGAGCTGGATTTTGATTTTGACCTTGCCACAGATAGCTCCTTGTTCCCAACAATCAAACCCTTTCCCGGTCGTAATATGCTCGTCTTGTGAGTGCTATCATCTCCCCGTTCCGCCGGTACTGAATCTCATATTGACTTCGCTAGCTTTACACCCTTAGTGCCTACCGAGGGTACTTCGTACGGCTCGCGCATTCTAATGACCCAAAGAAATACCAAGTAGCGCAAAGACAGCGCCATGTCCCTGGTCTACAATCTGATGACCCAGCAAGACGCCATCAATAACATCCAGATCGCTCATAGCATGAAGCAAGAGTCTACATCCATGAATGCAATTGCTGCCCTGGCTATGATTTTTCTACCAGGCACCTTTGCAGGTACCGTGGTTGGTGCGGGAGCTTTGGGGGGGGGAGTGCCATCAGAGAGACGGTGTGGTTAATTTGGGTCCCAATTACAGTACCTCTACAGTAGGGGTTATGATTTGTTGGTGGTTGTATAAGAGAGCAAAGCAGCTGATGGTTAAAGGGGTTATGATAATGGGGAAAGACAGGGCTGATTCCGCCGAGACAAGGACGAGTTCTTCTATGAGGAGGTCCAGTGGCCTTTCCAGTGACTTTTCGTTTCGGAGATCCAAAACCGGTATACGCGAAGATATATAGTCGGGTCTAAATTATTGTTCGTCATGTGGTGGTATATAACATCAAATGAACGGACTTCTTCTTGCCCTAGCGATATATAACTCACACATGGGTATCATACAACATCACTATCCATCAAACTACACAGGGGGCAAAGAAGGCTCAATCGCCAAAAGGGACGGATGATCCGCCAAACTCTGCCAAAACCCAGCCTCGAAATCCCACAAATCCTGACTCAACAATGCCGCCCACTCATCATTCCCCTCAACCGCAGCCAGTTCAGGCAGAGGCTGCGCCGGGTCCGAATGAGTCGAGTCCAGGAAACGCTGTATAGTCCGCGTAGCTTTAGAAAGCAACGCGTAATTCGGATCGCCGGCTTTAACAATTGTCCCGATCTGCACCTCCGCCACAAAGACACTCAGATCTTGCAATGACCGTGTCCGGTGCGCCCGAGGCATGTGCTGTTTCAACATGGCCAGAAGCATTATCCCCGCAGCGGGAAGACCGTAGTATGCGACCTAGTTAGGAGGCATATTAGTTGACCGCTCGCAAGTTGGGGGTTTATAGACAGGGTATGTTATATTAACGTCAACTCAATTCCATGCATACCTTCCAAATAAGACCAGTCCCGGAATTAGTGAGCTGATCCCGCAGCAAAATAATCTCCACAACGAGCGTGAGCATCTGACCCGCCGTCTCGATGATCGGTAGATCGGGCTCGGTCGGTGATTTAAGAAGCAAAAGATGGAGCAAGAATAGCACATGCAAGTGGTGCAGTCGTACTCCAGCGACGAAGTCTCGCTCGAAGGGCCCTTGCGTACATTTCTTTAGACTGCTCTCGAGTCGGAAGTGGGCTGGCAGGTGTTGCCACTGCATCTCTGCTTGGCACTGTATCACGCTGTACCATTTTTTTTTTTTTTTTGTTT
>CAJVRC010000839.1:728167-741020 GCA_911456345.1 Penicillium egyptiacum
CACATGATGGATCATGCTTGTCCTGAAGAAGCTCCCAGATCTCCTCCTTCAGCGATGCGCACAGCGCAGACCACCGCGTATCAGCCCGGTAGCCGGCCTCCGCGTCTAGGGTCCATTCTGCTGATCCCTCTTCTGCGTCCCAGCAGGACGGGATCTGGAAGTGGCAGAAGCGTTTGTTCATTCGTGGTGGGCGGCCGAGAAATATTGCTATATTTTTGTCTGCAGAGTAGATGCGCGCGAAGGCTGTTTTGCGCAGTTCTTTGAGGAACGGCGGGATGCCTGTCTTTATTTCGATGTTCTCGTGGTAGCCCAGGGCAAACGTGGAGGATATTGCATCGCCTAGTTTGCGCCAGGAATGGTAGCCTTCGAAGGGTTAATATATGGTCAAGTAGAGGTAGTAATTGCGATGGATGGCTGGCAACTAACTCTGATCTCCATCCACGTAGGAATGTACGATAAAGTTCTCGTATTGCATAACCAGTTGCAGATCATTCAGGCAATCTAGGGAGAGGGATATCTCCAATGCGAAGTCACAAAGTTTGGTGCATAGTCTTCGGAGTGTGTACTGCTCTTGCTCGGTGGTGTATAGAGACGGAAAGAACGCGATGTCAATTGTCGCTCGACTGACAGCAGCAAAGAATATCCCTAACGTCTCCCAACGAGAATTGTGATCTAGAAATTGAGCCGAGAAAGCGGCCAGGTCAGATGTATCATTGAAGTGCAGCGGTTGAGCCGAGTTCTGCAAGAGACGTCGTGCATAAACTAAATGCCAGTTGTCGTCGTGATAGGTGAACAGTTGGCTCACACTCTGGGCACAATGCTCAACAAAGGGCTCTGCCAGAGCCAGGTTGGCTCCTTTAACTAGCCAGAACATGACGAGGTCTTTCATGGCGGACAACTTGTAGGTTGTCAAGAGATGTCTGAGAATATCTGCGCCTTGTAGGACGAGATGGTTGTCCCCAAATAAGTCCGAGTGCAGATCCTCTGGTACTGTTTGATGACCACCGTGGCCATGGTCTCCGTCCGGAGTGATGTGCTTGAATATAGCTGCATGGCTAGATGACCCTAGATACCCAGGGTTCGGGTATGGATTACGTCTTGGATTAAATGACGACGGTTCATCTGGCGAACCAAGGCTGCGAAGATATTATTAGCCAATTTGGAGGCAATTTAGGTATGAAACCGACCTTTGCTTCTCGACTCTTTTCCGCTTAAAGGGCGTAGTCCTGTAGATGCAAATCCCCTTGCTAGCACTACAACGCGTGCAAACGGGCAGCTGATGGTCGCATGCCAGTTTAGCCTTTCTACAGGCTTCACAAGCAGCCAGACGCGACATGGCTGGTCTGGCGGAGTTTCGCCCGGTAGTGGAGATAAAAAGAGTGAAGTCGGCTAACCTCGGCGAGATCGGAGAGTCGGAGAACCGGCGTGTCGGCGATAAGATGCGGGGATCCATCTATAAATACTCGGCCTTCTTCTTCTCCAACTTCAATATCATATTCATCATGACTCAAGATATAAAGCTCGCAGACTACTTGTTTATCCGGTTACGCCAGCTGGGCGTCGACTCCATGTTCGGCGTCCCTGGTGACTACAACCTCCGCCTATTGGATTTCGTTACCCCCGCCGGCCTCCACTGGGTGGGCAACTGCAATGAACTCAATGCCGCCTACGCGGCAGACGGATATGGTCGCATTAAAGGCTTGTCTGCCCTGATCACTACCTATGGCGTTGGTGAACTGTCCGCTATAAATGGTATTGCAGGCGCCTATGCCGAGAACACACCTGTGTTACATATCGTCGGGACTCCACCGCGCCCGCTTCAGAGTGCACGCACATTTATGCACCACACTTTCTCAGATGGCGACTATCGTCGCTTTGCGAACATGTCCAAGCACGTCACTGCAGCTCAAGTGAGGCTAGAAGATGCTACCACAGCACCGGAAAGGATCGACTATGTCCTGCGCCAGGCGCTGATCCACAACCGTCCGGTGTACCTCGAATTCCCCGATGATATGCCCGACGTGCTGGTGTCGGCTACAAATTTGGAAACAAAGATCTGCATCCCCCAACCACCAAGCTCTACCCAAGAGCCTCAGGTGCTGGCGCGCATTTTGGAGAGAGTGTACAGCGCCAAGCGTCCGTTCATCTTCGTGGACGGAGAAAGCACAGGTCTCGGTATCGTCGACCAGCTCGATGCTCTGATCAAAGCAACCAACTGGCCCACATGGACAACTGTGTACGGAAAGGGCCTAGTCAACGAGCAGCTGCCAAATGTGTACGGATTGTACGCGGCAGCCTTTGGCGATAAGCCAGCGCAGGAGTACTTCGAGGAAGCAGATCTGATCCTGACATTCGGACCACACCACAGCGATACCAATACCTATTTCTACACGTCAATCCCAAAGCCTGCAGTGGCAATCACATTCTCGGGTAGCACCGTTCAAATCGAGAATGATACTTACCGCGACATGTCCGCCCGCAACATTCTATCAAACCTACTCCAGAGCCTCGACTCCACGCGCCTAGTCAAGGCCACTGGGCCCCCAAAACAAGAAATCACATTGGCCAACATCCAGAACACAGACCCACTGGCTCAAGGCAACTTCTACCGCCTGGTAAACCCGCTCTTCCGCGAGGGCGACATAATCCTCACCGAAACAGGCACCGCCGCGCACGGCGGTCGGAATTTCAAACTGCCCGCGAAATCCCGCATCTTCGGCGCGGTGACCTGGCTCTCGATTGGATTCATGCTCCCGGCGACACTAGGCACAGCGCTAGCGCAGCGCGAGCACAATAAAGACACAGAAAGCAAGAGTCAGACTATTCTGTTCATCGGCGACGGGAGTCTACAGATGACAGCGCAGGAGATCAGTGTGATGATCCGCGAGAAGCTGAACATTATCATTTTCATCATCAATAATGAGGGGTATACCATTGAGCGGGTGATCCACGGGCGCAAGCAGGTGTACAACGATGTGCCATTCTGGAGACATGCGCAGGCGCTGAACTATTTTGGGGCTGATGAAGAACATGCGGCGAATAATACTTTCACGGCGAGAACTTGTGGCGAGTTGAAGGATGTTTTGGCTAAGGAGCGGATTCAGAATGGGTCCGGGGTGAGGCTTGTTGAAGTTTTTATGGGTAGGGAGGATGTACAGGGAGCTTTGCTGTATCTATTGAACAAGCAGCTTGACCAGGAGAAGGAGGCAGAGCAGCAGAAGCAGATTTAGAACGAGAGGAAAGATCATTTAGTTAATAAAGAAAATTATATGTATATATGATTTACTACGGTTTCTTCAGATGGCAATTCTGATCAAGTAGAATGATATCTTACTATGATTATTGCGTGTCTCGCTCCTAGTACACGAAATGAGAAATCCCTGGAAGAACAAAATCAGGTTAAGTGAACGCCGATTCCCTATGCTCCAGGTCCGCCATGCACACAGAAATTAGAAGAAACAAAAAGAGAGGAATGAGCCGAAACATCTCAAAACAGACAACTGCTTGAACATGTCACGGGGAGTCTATAGTGGATCGGTGTTGCTGAGAGTGGATTCTCTCATTTGAACTTTGGTTATTTGCGAAAGCTTTCAACCCCCAGGGTTGGGGTTTCCACCATGCGATCAGTGGGGACGCCCTCATCACGACGACGGGCGAAAAAGCTATCGCATTCGGAGACAATGTGTGCCCACTCCGCCAGGGCACGGCCCGCATACTTGCTAGGCACGAGATGGTCGTAAGAAGGCTGGGAAGGAAGTTCAGGTAACGGGGAGTTCTTGGTTGTAGGTGTTCGTGGCCAGGTATCTGAGGTAGGCTGTGTGGGAGTATCTTGGTCGGTGCTGAGGTTTTCCGGTTGTCGTTCATCATTCTCGCAGTCGGACTGGCCCAGATTCTCTGATGCAGTGTCGTAATCCGACTTGTCGGGAGAACGCCGATGCTCGACGTGCAACTGAGATGCGACAGGGAGACAAGGGGTGAAAAGACGTTTGTTCTTGGTGGGCCATTGCGGGCGGTCCATCCATTCCAAGGAGAATTTGAAGAAGAATGGCTGGTGGGGAGCTTTCGGGCGGATGATTTCGTCCATACCGTTGGTCGCAGGTTGTTCGTGTTCATCCATACATTTGCTATCCGCAGTCATTGTTGGATCTGATACGGTATTCTCGGAGTCATCAGAACTGCTGTTGCTGACGCCATCCCCGGAACGTGCGTTGGAAGAACTGCCAAACATAGCCTTGAGTATTCCCCACCGTCTTTTAGATGGTTGACCATCTGAGCCACTGGAGTCGGAAGATCCGGTTCGGCGGTGTGAAGTGAGTTGGTCTGGAGGAACGGGTGGTACGACTCGGTCGAAGCTGACGAAAAGATTGACAGGGGACAGTTGGTTTTCGCATCGGATAATGATGATTCTTCGTCCTGGGGCTGGTGTACAGGGAGCAGAGGACAAGGGAGCAGTCATATCTTCTTCGGCCTTAGATTGGAACCCGACGTAATACTCCCAGACTCGTAGGAGTCGATCCAAAAGAATCTCATAGACATTGGAGTCAAGTGATGAGGGTTCAGTATTAAACCGCCCGACCCTCCAACACAACAAGCGATGGAAATAGGCTCGCACCATTGGGCTCCAGTGATTAAAGTAGTGATAGAATACCGGCTCATGCAACAAGAAGTCCAGACAGATAGATGCTTTTCTTTCTTCTGTAGCAGTCCAGGTACCCCAGATGCAGAAGAGGAAAGAAAACACTCGCACCTCAGTGAGCGAATTGTGGCTCTGCATCATTTGGCGACAAACATCGAGCCAAAAGCCCCAATCAAACAATTCCGTTTCAATCGACTGGGCGTAACGTGTGACGATTGGAATGACCTCCTCGAGGAAGTCACACAACAAAAAGCACGCGTTATGATCGAAGAGAGACGTTTTCTGCGCCGCAGCTTTGATTATGCCACAAAATGATTCGGCAAATAGTAAGCGAGCACGATTTGGTTCCACGGACGATTCGGACAGGAGGTCTCGGAGAAGGATAATCAGACGATTCTCTGCCATCGACCGATGAGTGTTGCTGCCACTTCGGAGATGCTGCGTGGACACAGAAGCATCCGGCGATTCGATGAAATCATCAAAGGTTATTGCAGCAGCTGTATGAGGGTTGTCTGACCCCTGTTGTGCCGATTGTTTGTAGATCGTGTCCTCCAGAACGAGCAGGAGTTGCGCGTGAACCATCAGCAACCCAGGTGCCAATATCCGTTTCGCCTTTTCAGTCCCCGGGGGCAAATACTCAGCATACAGAATGTGAATGTATTTGACGAAGACAAAGAAGAGATCCGTGTCACGGCCAGCCCATCGTGCGATCCACGGGCGGTTCCAATTAATAGGAGTGGTATTCAAGGGTAGCTCGGGTTTCTGACGCAGATATCGCAATAGAGGTGCTTGTGAGTGAAACGCTAGGGGACGGAGAGCTGGCGGAAAGCACACAGCGAGGTCTTGCGTGTATGCACGCATATTTCCAGTACGTGAGCTGGCCGACTCTGATAGTATGCGTCGGAACATATTGGGAGGCGTGCTCCACAGGCGGACCAGGATCTCGGGCACCCCAGGGCAGAAGAAAAAGGCATATGCGCAGACCTTGCCGCAAAAAGCGACCAGGCTAGCTGGTGCGTGTCTCATGGACATTCGTTCGACCACAAATGCCATTTGAGAGAGCAGGTTCTGGATAAAGATGTTTCGGATGTTGTGATGAATCGATTCAACCAGGAAATCCGAACCCGAGGAGCCTGACACATCCGATGTTTCCGACACTGAAGTTGATGCATACTTTAATGATTCCGTAGGCCCACTGCCATTCTGGGCCATGGGGAAGGGGATGCGCCATTCCGGTCGAGCCATGATTCCCACGATAGCTTCTAGGAACACTGGTCTGTCGGTTCCCGAGATCGACTGGTTATGCTTACCATTGAGCATCTCCAACATTCCAATCCACCATTTATTGAGAATATTGACTCGACGGTCCAGGTCTTCTGGTCTGAGATTCTTGCATGATGCGTGGAGATGATGGCGGCTGAGAAAAGGGAGGAGCGAGGTACGGATGACGTTGGCTTTCAGCGAGCTAGATTTGGCTTGAAACCTGTTCTCTGGTCAGCAATTGCAATGTGAATGGCTAAGGTGATTGCACATACTTTTGGAAATCCGCCTCTAGGCCACGGAAGATACCCCAAAGCTCGTCCTTTTTCCGTGCATGATCGGTGCCTGAATTCGCATACGCCGCAGCTGTTTCTGCAGCTCCCTTGGGCATAGGTGGTAAGACCGGGGTCGAAACGGAGAGTGACGCTGTGAATTTTTCGAATGAGGATCGGCGCCGTAGCGAATTACCAGATGGACTGCTTGGAGAGCCGGGGCTATCTTCGGGGCCCTTGGCCACAACAGCCAGCATCGGCCGGCGCGGGCGTTTGTAGAGGATCGTTCGCCTGCGGGAGGGTTGTGTCTGATCGTCTTCTGTTTTTCGACCGCTGAATCGAGTTGGGGATTGAGAATCTTGCTGTTTAGACCTTTTCGCAGATGGGGACGGAGATCGGGAGGAAGAGCCCCATGGTTTCCTTGCAAGGCTGACTATCCTTCCAGACATTGATCGGCTCTTGGATGGCCTCGCAGCGGGCTCCGGTGCCCTGGTTTCGGGCACAGATGAATCCGTGTCCTTCAAATCCTCTGATGACGATAATGTGAATTGTGAGATGGAGGCTTGCTTCGACTGGTCCTTGGATCGAAGAGAGGTCCGGCGGAGAATGTCCTTCCCCGCAGCCACGGTTTCCTTTGTCGGTGATTCTGCCAAGGTCGGAACAGCATAATCAGAAAATGTACGTCTTAAGCTGGGTTCTGTCGCTGTTTGACTAGGAAGATCGGTATAGCTGGCGGCACGAGAGAGCTCGGGGTTCTGGTCATCGTTCGTCTCGGGCGAGGGTGAAGACATTGTCTAGAGGATAAAAAGAGGGCAGATCGGTTATTGAGGGAATCTCTTGGTCATTTCCCCGTAAATATCGGGATTCTGAGCGTAGAAGAGACCAGCTCCTCTGTGCACCAGGAGGTTCCAGGTCGAAGTGGTCAGGCGCGCTGCATCTGGGGAAGGGCAAACAAGGCACAATCACAATGCTGAAATGCCAACTTTGATAGGAAATCAGGAAGCAAGAGAGAGAAGTAGAGAGAAAAAAAAAAAAACAGTAATATCCAGCGCTGGAGGAATAACGGAGTTTCGGGGGTGGATCGATCTATGCAGCCGCTTAGGTAGAAGGGCGCCACCTGATTCAGCAGGTGATCGGCGGGGGAATCTCCCCCAAGGGCGTCTGCACAAGGGTCCGAAAGGGTGGGGTGATAATATCAAGAGGAAGTGAGGGAGAGAGAAGAAGAAGGAAAAGAAAAGAAATCAAAACAAGTAGGGGGAAATGCCAAAGTTTACAAAATGTTGTGTTCTATTTGTTCAATTTGCTCAATTTGCTCAATTTGCCCTATTTGTCTCTACTCGCTCTATTTTGTTATTTTTGTTAATTAACTCGAGACAATTTTAATATTATCTTATTCTCTATTATTGCTCCGTGTAGCATTCTCATTTCATATTAAGATCAGGTTCTTTTTAGCTGATAGACTATCTTTCTTCTCTACTCCACTTCTTCTTCCACGGATCTCTTCTTCTTCTCTGTAGCCATCATGATCGCGTAATACTAGACAGTCTCACGGCGTCAGTTCGAGTCCATGGTCTCTGCATGCACTGCCATGCAGCGAGTCTGATTCGTAAAGTTATCGGGCTCTCTGTTCAGCCCCAATTGCAAGGTCTTTACAGGCGATAGGGCCAATCGCATCCATCCTCTCCGGAACATAATAGGGCAGAATTCACCGACTGGGCGATGACAGCTGTACATCGGTACAGAACCTCTCGTATCTCATTCTTGGCCATGGAATGTTATAATGTCGCCTCGCTGTGCTCCGATGGTATCATCAACCCTAATCACCCATTAGTTATTTTGGCATTCCTTGACAAATTTTTTGATGTTATCCCCTAATCATAGGACTACGGAATACGGAGTATAAGAAACAACATTGCTTTACACACGGCATCTGTACTCCGTATCAGGGTCAAATTAATTTCCAAAATATGGGGCTAGTTCCACTAGTACCTTTCATAATCTGCCCTGTAGGGGGTTTGAGGCATAAGACGCTTGTAAAGGGAATCAATCACCTTCCAGATATAACCTTATAAATGGCGGTATAGTCCCCATTGCTTTTATCTTTCTCCGCATGTTAGGTTCCCGGGTACGAGTGCCCTGTTGACACACCATGAATCACATTGCACAAGCCCTTGGCGACCGATCTTTTCATTGCGCCCCCTGTTAGGAAAATCAGGACCCCAGATGGACAACAGTGACTTGGGAGTGAGTAACAATAGTACTTGAATAGTCTTGTTTCTTATTCCTTCCGGAATTTTATTAAACTTTGGCTTTAGCTTTGCCAGCCATCCTGGTTCCAAGGTTGTTCCCTCCAGGGGTGATATCGAATTCTATGTGATGTATCAGATCAATTGCAATGCTTTCACGAACTTCTGGTCTGTTCTTTACATGTTGATCTACGCAGTATCGGTTGCAGTAGATCCCAATAATCAGTACCAATAGTTCCCTTATATGGACATCCATACTCCGTACGGAGTACATCGCATATACTTCCGAGCTCTGACCAGATAACGGATCAATTATTGCATGAACATGGCAATAAGCCTGCTTAAGCCATGCACTGCACATTTTGCAAACCAGTCCGATGTCATGTTCCAACCAAGCTATCTGTTTGCTTTATGTTGCCTATGTACATCAAGCGATCACCTAGCTAAGTACTAACCAGCAAGACCGTCTCGACATGCAAGGCATTGATAACCCACTGCTCTTGTCATCATGGTTGACTGTTAAGATTCGATTCTAGGGCTGCCTGTACTGTGTACTCCGTCACGTAGTCAACCATGCAGATCAACCATCTAGATATTTCTCTGCGTATACCATTGTTCTTGAAACGCTACATTTGAATACTACAAACCCCGCTCTTCGCCTTCAACCGAAGAGGTCAAGGTACCACGAATGAGCCTACTCTGTTACCCACCAAACTTGTCTTTGGTGGGTATCAGCCACCCTTCCAAAGCGAAAACCTTTACTCTTGAGTCCTGCCCTTGACGAAAAATAGAAAGGTGAGAATCAAGGAAAAAAGAAGTCTCAACGTTCAAAAATGTGGTCTAATTTACAAGCTTTAGGACCTCGAGAGGCGGCCACATTAGTTGCATTGCAGGCATTTAAAGCCAGCCTTCCCCCCATATCTCCCCAGACCTTGCTAAATGAAAAAGAAAGAGAAATTTAGTGGGCAGCGGGGGCCTCCTCTTCCTCCTCGAACCAGCTCTCCTCGACGGGGGCGGCCTCGCCAGCGGCGGCCTGGCCCTCGACCTCGACCTCCTGGCTCTCGTAGGCGGACAATTCGCTGGCGAGGTTGGCCTCCTCAGGAGACTGGGGGGGCTTAGGGGCGGTGAACTTTTGGACGTGCTCGTCGGCGTCACCGGCCTTGAGGGGAGTGGGCTTGTAGGCCTTGAGCTCGCGGAGGTACAGGTCCTGAACGGGGTCGGCTGCGGCGGATTGCGGGTTAGCGAGAATGCGACCTATGGATATAGCAGGAACATCTGGGTAATATTGAAGATAGTCCCTAGGTAGAGTACGTACCCTGGCGGACGGCGGAGGTCAGGAAGGTGCGGCGAGCGACCGAGACCTGTGCCCGAGAGGCACGGGAGAAGAGGGTGCGCTGCTTTTCGCGTTAGTCGAGGATCGAAATAGACAGCTGTAGATAGATACTCACCGAGGCCCGGAGAGACTGAGACATCATCTTGACTGAGGGTGTAGATGAAGAATGAGGGGTGGTTCTCAATAGAATAGGTCTGATCCGTCTTTCCGTGAAGTTGGAGGTTCAAACGACTTCTGTTCGGAAAGGTTTCTTGGCGGATGACTCAGCCGGGCCATGTTGTTCCCGAATCTTTCCAGGGCTTCGACACTGCTTGAGTATATATCAAACGAATAATCGAGGGTGATTCAATCTATCTATGAGAAATGAGAATTGGCCAAGTCATATTCAAATGTGGACGGTATATCATTGCTAAGGGGAGAGCACACAAGTCTCTGAGCTGTCTAACCAAATTCCCCGAGACCACCCGTATAGGAATCATCTGAATCTCCTGACTTCATGTTTGCTATCACTTATCCCGTAAAGATCAAATCTAAAGCTGTCCTCTCTTGCTTTGGTCTATCCCCAGCAGCAAACGAGGACAAAGAATCTTTGTTTGCCATAAAACCTTGGAAACCTTGGAAGCTTCCTATACTTCCCCAGCCAATAAAAGCGCATCAAATTTGCCACGTGATTTACTTACTAAGCCCGATCTGGACTGCGCCTTTCTCGCCGCCTCTTCAAGCCTCACCTCATCCCATTGTCTCCCTCATCCTCCCCCAGTCCTCGGCTTCTTCTTTCTCTCCTCCTCAGCCTGTCCCCATTTTCGTGAGAGACTTCTTGCGGAGACCTTGACTGGTTCAACACGGCTGGACAAGCTGAGGCGAGATTTCTGTTCCACTTTCGATCCAAGAAAGCGCAGATCGTGAAGTGTTTTCTACGGCTGGGGGTGACTCCTTCGAATCCCGAGGACTCTGGCCTGTGAAAGGTAATGAAAGCTCCTTTGTTCGAGTATATCTTGGCATGACATTGTTGAAGGACCAGACAACGTTGCGATACGGGAGACAATGAATCTGCTTTGGGCTGAGCTAACATGACTGCGCAAAACAGTGGCCTTGAGCGACTTGCTTTTTTCCAGTTTCGACCTTTTCCCTTGCTGAAGACCTTCCGCAGGTGGCCCGCTTTCGTTTCCCTCACTACAGCCGCCAAGCTGTATTCGCCACTTCTCCTTCGCTATTATAATCAGAAATACTGTCTACCCCGTATAGCCCCAAAAGTCCTTGCAAGGCGTTGCCACGATCGACACGCAAGTTACCTGAAAACTCAAAATATGGCTACTTCCACTCTTGCGAAACCGGAGGTCGCGACTCCTTGGAAGAAAAACCTATCGGCTCACCTAGTTTGTCCCGAATGCAAAGAGGATCCTCCGAACCTGGAATTCCCCGACTCCCACGAGACAGTTTGCGGTTCCTGTGGACTTGTTCTCGCAGACCGTGAGATCGACTTGCACTCTGAATGGCGTACCTTCTCCAACGACGACCAAAATAATGATGACCCCTCCCGTGTCGGAGACGCCTCGAACCCTCTGCTCAACGGCGCGCAACTGGAGACTTCCATCGCAAGCGGAGGATCTGGCCGTGCCCGCGATCTGTACCGCGCTCAAAACAAGCAGTCGGGGGAGAAGGCGAACAAGGCCCTCCTAGCAGCTTACAAGGAAATTGGTGCTTTGTGCGACGGTTTCAACATCCAGAAGACTGTCGCTGATACCGCCAAGTATCTATTCAAGATGGTCGATGACGCCAAGGCCTTCAAGGGCAAGTCGCAGGAAGTCATTATTGCCGGTTGCATCTTCATCGCATGCCGTCAGTGTAAGGTTCCTCGTACCTTCACTGAGATCTTTGCAGTGACCAAGGTCACTCGGAAAGAAATCGGTCGCATCTACAAGGCTCTAGAGAAGTTTTTCACCACTCAGAACGTCGAGCGCCACAATGCTGCTTTGGAAAATGGCGAAACTCACGACTTTGCCGGCGATTACAACGCGACTACTTCGACCAAGCCAAGCGATCTTTGCAATCGTTTCTGCAACCTTCTCGATCTCCCTTACCAGGTCACCAGTGTTTCCGTCTCCCTTTCGGACCGCGTTACCGCCATGGGCGACTTGGCCGGACGTTCTCCCCTGTCTATTGTTGCGGCTTGCATTTACATGGCTTCGTTCCTGATGGGCCACGGCAAGTCTGCCAAGGAGATTTCCCAGGTTGCGCACGTCAGTGATGGAACCATTCGTGGTGCTTACAAGCAATTGTATGCGGAGCGCGAGCGCCTGGTTGACCCTGAATGGATCAAGGGCGGCAAGGGTGATATGGGCAAGTTGCCTGTGAGCTGAACAGTACATTAGAACACAACATTTGTTTTGCGAACACATTGATGATATTCACGACAGGGATATGGCCAAGCTGCCTATCTGTGGAGAAAACGAAAAAGAAGAAAAAAAAAGACATGAGCATCTGCTTTCTCTGGACACATGGATGTCTTTGAAACGTCATCAGATTACCTCACTGCAATGTGCTTAGAATTTTATCTTTGGTGGATATTGGCTTTGGGACAAGCCTGAGGACTTCCTTAATTTGTACATCATCATGGATAGCTAGATTGAGAAACAATCGGTCCTCTTCCTATGAGTTTGATGAATGTATATGTAGTTTAATCTCCAGACTTCATTAGTACGTAGAGTAAGGTCTGGAAAGAGGTGTTCTACTACTAGAAGCACCTAGATCCCTTAAATACATGTACTTCATGCCAAATACCGCATAACAAGCAGCCAATTAGCCGCACATAACAACCCAAGTTCCAACCTTGGAAGTTTGTTGATCCTCGCAAACTCATATATGTCTAGTCCGAAACGGTAGGCGGTCCAATTCTGCCGGAAATATGTTATATTGCACTTTAAGGATTCTTTTTCGCCCTTCGGGGCATATGGTCAAATGAAAATATACAGAGAAGATTAGCATGGCCCCTGCACTAAGGATGACACGCTCAATCAAAGAGAAGCTACCTATTTTTTTTTTTTTTACATGTCTCTCGTTATGGAGATAGGGTGCACGGCTTTTTAGCCACAATGATGCTTTTACT